>JASANE010009253.1:0-62817 GCA_030248225.1 Trileptium ribeirensis | reverse complement strand
ATGACAGGCAAACTTGATTTTCCGTTCCAATCTTTGTTCGTTGACAACTCCAACGGTTCCTACACGTGGGGACACTGATACAAACTAAAACCGCCAGATATACCTAACTCCGACAAACCACCAGTAGCTTTTTAGCCATCCGGGTGGTCACAGCATGGAACATTCTCCCCTCTCATGTTGTGGAAGCTGAAACTCTGACTAAATTCAAACGCTTCCTCCGCGTTTCGGGCAATTGCCAGTTGTGTAAACCTTGCTGTCGTGTGTTCTTTCTCTTTCAGGCCCTACCAAATGGGTCTGCTGCCTCATGTTCGTATCTCAAACAACGTGTCATTCCGAGGGAATCATGAGACGTCCGGTGAGTAATATTAGGTTTCCCAAATAAAGTCTGAGGGCCAAATCATCGATATTAGTGTTATTGTATTAGCAATATTACTAATACTAAAGAATTAAAGAAATAAAGCTTCGAGTGAGAAACATACCCTGCAGAGCAGATTAGGGGGTTCATTGGGTAGTAGCATCACTTGTTAGGTGGGCAGCCGTCCGTGTGGCGTAGCAAGTGCTGTTATTCGTGAGAAGACCGGGTTAGCAAGGGGCACGGAATAGATTACTTAATCGAGCCAACTCATTCCTAATTAACAACTCGATCAGACCTCCTTGGATCGAGACTCTTAAGAAAGTAACTGGCATAGTAACTCGCCACTACTATACAGTTCTTATAATGGCGTAGTTCGTCAACCGTCCGGGGACAGCTATAATATAACGGCTTATATTAGCGTAAATCTAAGAACTTTGGCTCAGGTAACTAAATAACCCTGTAGCTGGTCAGGCGTCCGGGGGCAGTTGTATAAACTCACAAGGGCTGTAATAAAGTATCAGCTAACTCAACCCTTCTATTATTTAATGCGGTATGTCAGCCGTCCGGGGACATCCGGTTTAAATAAAGTCGGTAATTAGAGTAATTCTAAGGATCTAAATTGAGGTAGTCAGATACCGCACCGTCGTCAGCCGTAAGGGGGCGAAGGGTGTAAACCTCAAAAGAGGATTAATAGAATTAGCGATAAATAGACCTTAACTAATAGAAAATAGATAATTCAGAGCCAAAAGAACGGAGCGTTGAGTGACTTTTTCAGAAAAGATTTAGCTAAAATTAGAGAAAACAATCGTGTTGTAAGGAAATAAAAGTACATGTGAAAAGTGTAGCCGAAGTATTAGTGGTGCTAAAAAACTGTGCCTTACTTGTATCTTAATATTTTAAATATTTCATTTACGGCTTTGATGCTCACTTACTTGAAGTTAGAGTGAATCGAGCGCTAAGGCGAATCATATCGTAGATAAAGAATAGGCACACACAAAAGAAAGCGATCACTTAGGTCCCGTCGGTATACTACTTGGCCACACCTCTGACCGCACATCTCTCGGTGAAGAATCCCTTCCCAATTTGACATCCGATAGCCGTCATAAAATATTACGACCCACTCTCACTCCCAAACAAATCAAAAATAAAATAACACCAATGTTAAAAAGGGCATGAGTTTAAACAAGAATTTATTCAATTTACAAACATTTACAGAATCTGTTCAATACTAAATAATGTTAATTCTTGCTCAACGCAGATGAGGCACGTGATCAAAACCTTTGCTTCACAATCGACTGTGCCATCCTATTAGCGTTGTATACGCGTTGCAACGGGGCTGACTTGCTCAATACCATTGATTCTGCTTGTTACAGTTAGCGGCGTTTTTTTATTTCTCCAAAAAAGATTTGGTTATTTTTTTTTTAAAAATATATTAACATTGGTTTTACGAATAAGGTTATCTAATGGAATTTTGGAGTGTTGGAAGTGATATACTGGCTGGAATTATTCCCTTTTGAATTTATTTTCAGGGTAATAAAGGAAAGTCGTGGGCTCACAGGGGTAGACGCAGCGGAAGCCTCCAAATACGACAAAAATGGACAAGTTGGAGAAATCCGGAATTGGTAGTTGCATATTATTACTAATGATTATGTGTAGCGGCTCTTAAAACTAGTTCCCCTGGACTTTAAATATGTGGATATAAACTGTAAGTATTAAACAAAAGTCACCACACTTCCTGAGAATAACCCGGGGTGAGTTAGGCGGTGTTGCAAAGAAAACCAAATTAGTGTCTCCGTAGTCTACGTAATGAATGCCTTAGCACTGGCATGCGCGGTGTATAAAGGAATTCGACATCATTACCTTGTATACAGTACTTAGCTCGTCTGCTTCTCTCTTGCGAAAATACTGACTTCTGGCTCTGAGCACATTGAGATCAAAACTGCTTGAGCACATATTTCGAAGAGACGCGCGGAAACTGAATCCCATGCGGTACGGTCAGGGAGTAACCGGAATTCCGGTTCCCGCGAAAATCGTGTTCCGGTTGCGGTTCCGGCAAAGGGCAAAAACCATATCGGAACCGGAATTCCGGTTTAAAAATTTTGTTTGAAATTTTCCACGTTTTTTGCTTCATCCTGTAATCCAAACATATGTAATATATACTATACAATGATCAAGCTCCAATATCACCAAGCAAAAGAAAAGATTAACTAACCAATTTGCCGTGTGAAACGTAAGTAGGACACATAATTTGAGCAGGAATTTTCCATAATAACCTGCAGGAGTTTGTTAAATCAAAGCCAGGTCGATGCTTGTAGCAGCTATTTCACACATTCAGAAGTCTGCGGGGTACGTTCGAATTATACCGGTCCAACTCGGTAACAGAGTATGGCTTACGTAGAAGTACTTAGCTTATGCTTGGCTAACATAAATTGCGTCAAGCACCAGCCGGTGCGCTTTAAACTTTGTAAATCAGGTGAAATTGAAGTAACGTTATCTGCAACGCAGCCAGAAACTGCTTTTCTTGGCAATGACCTGTATTTATTGAAACTGTGCGAGCAGTATCACAATTTGTCTCATTTATAGCATTCTGATTAGAAAGTTATCATCATTATGATCTAACTGACGGGCACTGTTTGTCCAACGATAGCCTAAACAGTATCTCTGACCACTGATTAGAAAATTACCTTCTATCTATTATTTTCTCTTAGAATCATATAAACCAATAATTTTTAGTTTCCTACAGAATAACATGCAACAAACGTATGTGTAGTAAAGGGAGGCGACTGGAGACAGAGCGAAAGTGTGTATTCTACGCTCCAAGCTTTGTAAGCACATTCGATTTGACGCAGTATACGCAATGGTGTATAGTGGAAGACATTTTTTGTTCTGAATGTCCAAAAACCGACATATTTGATCGATAAATAAACATTATTAGCTTATTCAGTCTCTTTAATGTTTCAGAAAGGCAATAATACCATCGCAGATACATTAAGTTTAATGTAAAAGTTATTTTTAATGCATTTTAAATCCACTATACCTTCATTTCTTCCATCATCTGTTTTACTCTATATAAATTTCGAAGACCAGGTTCCGGTTCCGGATCCAGTTTAAATGGACGGTTCCGGTTGCTTTTTCCGGTTCCGGTTATTCCTTGGGTACGGTATATTCAGCAGAGCCGAATAAACTTAATTATATTAACGGTATACTTCCGGGAGCTGAGTAACAGTCATATATACTCGCATCGCATGACTATATATTATTGTTCGGCATTACTGGTTGTCGTGGAAAAATAAATCCTTAAGATATATAACTGTTTTAAAATAAGGTCTGTAACTATAGCCTTTTCTGGCATTTTCAACACGAGTGGTTATAGACGTTAGAATTTTTAAACATTCCGGTGAAATATTAATGACAAATTTAAGCATTTAGCATAAGCTAAAGATGGTATAATTTATGGACGAATTTATGGGGCGCCAAAGGTATGGACAGACATTTCATCTCGCTTTTTACAATATGATTCGCCATATTGCCGAGCGTAATCCATGCCCATGAAGATGTTAAACAAACTAGTAAGCACTTTATTTGCGCGAAAGACTGGTTGATTAAATATATTAAATGTAAATCTCACGTACTTTCGGGTGAAGTACAACGAATGTTTAGAACACGTGGTCAATTGGAAAAATATCATATTTACCGGGTTTTGAAAAATATGTGTAAGGGATTTGATTTTGGTGAAAATTTTTGAACCCTGCCTGGGTGGGTCAAAAACGAACAGGATCACAAAAATAATAGCAAAAATGAATTCTACGGCCCAAATTACCCCTATATGACTATTTTTGGGCAAATCGAATTGTTTCGATTGTGGGCCCTGATATCAGCATTAAGCCGTACGGATAACCAGAAACACCCATCCCCATAAACAATATAGTGTATAACATTAACATACTCTCATAATGTTAGGTTCGGCATTTTTCATTTGGGCCTAGCGATAGAAAGTTGATGACGAAAAGATGTGAAATTAGCCGTCTGAAAGTCTACAGGGGTTGGATTCGGACCCGATACCTCTTATCTTCGGATCCGCAAACAAAAGCTCTATCGACTGAGCTATCCCTACCCGACTTCAAAATATAAAAATATGTTCAACATCCACCCGTTTTTTAGAAAGACATATTCAGTATATATGTATTATATTTCATTAATAATCCACATGTGCGAGATTCTCGGCTGACCTCCAGCATAAATGCTTCTACAAGGTGGTCAAGGGAGTTAGCGCTACCCTGAACTAGAAGTTAAACCCCGGCTGAGCTATGTCAATCTGTATGCGAGTTCACTAAAGATAGGAAAGAAAGTTGCCAAAACCTTTTTATATACTATATATTCTCGCATATTCAGTATATATGTATTATATTTCATTAATAATCCACATGTGTGAGATTCTCGGCTGACCTCCAGTATAAATGCTTCTACAAGGTGGTCAAGGGAGTTAGGTACTACCCTGAACTAGGAGTTAAACCGCGGCTGAGCTATGTCAATCTGTATGCGAGTTCACTAAAGATAGGAAAGAAAGTTGCCAAAACCTTTTTATATACTATATATATATTCTCGCATATTCAGTATATATGTATTATTTTTCATTAATAATCCACATGTGTGAGATTCTCGGCTGACCTCCAGCATAAATGCTTCTACAAGGTGGTCAAGGGAGTTAAGTACTACCCTGAACTAGGAGTTAAACCCCGGCTGAGCTATGTCAATCTGTATGCGAGTTCACTAAAGATAGGAAAGAAAGTTGCCAAAACCTTTTTATATACTATATATATATTCTCGCATAATCAGTATATATGTATTATATTTCATTAATAATCCACATGTGTGAGATTCTCGGCTGACCTCCAGCATAAATGCTTCTACAAGGTGGTCAAGGGAGTTAGGTACTACCCTGAACTAGGAGTTAAACCCCGGCTGAGCTATGTCAATCTGTATGCGAGTTCACTAAAGATAGGAAAGAAAGTTGCCAAAACCTTTTTATATACTATATATATATTCTCGCATATTCAGTATATATGTATTATTTTTCATTAATAATCCACATGTGTGAGATTCTCGGCTGACCTCCAGCATAAATGCTTCTACAAGGTGGTCAAGGGAGTTAAGTACTACCCTGAACTAGGAGTTAAACCCCGGCTGAGCTATGTCAATCTGTATGCGAGTTCACTAAAGATAGGAAAGAAAGTTGCCAAAACCTTTTTATATACTATATATATATTCTCGCATAATCAGTATATATGTATTATATTTCATTAATAATCCACATGTGTGAGATTCTCGGCTGACCTCCAGCATAAATGCTTCTACAAGGTGGTCAAGGGAGTTAGGTACTAGCTCGAACTAGGAGTTAAACCCCGGCTGAGCTATGTCAATCTGTATGCGAGTTCACTAAAGATAGGAAAGAAAGTTGCCAAAACCTTTTTATATACTATATATATATTCTCGCATATTCAGTATATATGTATTATATTTCATTAATAATCCACATGTGTGAGATTCTCGGCTGACCTCCAGCATAAATGCTTCTACAAGGTGGTCAAGGGAGTTAGGTACTACCCTGAACTAGGAGTTAAACCCCGGCTGAGCTATGTCAATCTGTATGCGAGTTCACTAAAGATAGGAAAGAAAGTTGCCAAAACCTTTTTATATACTATATATATATTCTCGCATAATCAGTATATATGTATTATATTTGATTAATAATCCACATGTGTGAGATTCTCGGCTGACCTCCAGCATAAATGCTTCTACAAGGTGGTCAAGGGAGTTAGGTACTACCTCGAACTAGGAGTTAAACCCCGGCTGAGCTATGTCAATCTGTATGCGAGTTCACTAAAGATAGGAAAGAAAGTTGCCAAAAATGCGGTTGGGTTACATTTTCACCACGCTTGCGACTTTGGAGTTTGGTGGACGTGTTGTTTCATCGGGTGGAGGTATGAAAGAATTAGGTTAGTTGGTTTTAGGTAAAGTTGTATGTCTCTTCTAACAATGTCTATATATTCCCCAAGTTTAGTTACAACAGTGACAATTGGCTGCGAGGCAAGTATAGAACGGTTTAACACGTGCAGGTTAAGAAAATAATAAGCCGTGTCAAATAAATAATGAAACTAACAAAGTTGAATTGGAAAAGCTAAAGAGCCGTAGAACCATTGCAAACTGTCATAGCTTTACTTCCCTTGAATCAATAAAACATTTGCTGTGTCTAACTAGTAACTCGCAAGCGGAGAAACGGAGCAAGCGTAATTTGATCAGGTGGTAATTTTGTGAAATCACCTTGTAACAGGTTTTAGGTGTAATTGTATATACTACACTAAAACCTCTGTAACCGTGAACCCGTTGAAAACCCTAAAACCTCGCAGCCCCTAGATCGAAAACAACTGGAAACGCACGAAATATTCGGGCTAGGCTCTAAACAACCAAACTATCGTATCCAGTGTATCGAAAAACCTGTATTTGAACATTTCTCATACCTTTTACGCAAAACAAACCAAGATATTGAAGACAGACTATTCTGACAATCGGGTTCGTTGACAATATACCCATTGAAAACATTTGCAAAGGCATGACATATTTGTGCTCTCTAGATAACCAAATCATCGTATTCAATTAACCGAAAACATATATATCGGCCGCTCTTAATGCCCTGGAAGCAATAAATAACCAAACAAATAAAAAAATTTTGGAAATCGTGTTCGTTTGCCGTAAAACTCTAGAAACCCTATGAAAAAGTATAATATAGTAAAATTGGTTTCTAAATAGCAAAACCACTGTATTCGACGTGCTTGGTATCCTAATAGACACTCGTAAGGGGAACACGCAACAACCTGTCGAAATTTGAAAAATCGTTATTTCTGGCAAAATGTCGACGATCCATATTCGGGCCCACAGCGGACAAAGCGTGGTTCCACAAAAAAGTCGTGGTCAGCAAAGTTGTCGATCTCGATGAGCTGATTTTGCATCTCGTTTTTCGATGTGGTGCCTGTGTCGCGAGATATGGGCTGCGAAACACTGCTACACGTATGGCCAAATTTGGCTAAGAACCCTTAAAAACCTGTTTTTTGCCACTTAAACCCCGAGGGTAATGTTGAAGCTGTTGACCTTCAACGAAAGGGTTCTCCAAATTGAGGGAGCTGGCATTTTGAAGTGCCCCCAGGCAAAAACCGGGTGCCCCCGGGTCGAGCCCCCTGACAAAATTTTGGGCTATCCCGGTTCCTCGCCTCTTAGCAAATTTTTTGTTTCCACTGGGTAAAACCAGCCCTAAATAACATAAAATATGATCAAAACTTCTACTAATGTTTCGTATTGAAGCCAAACATTTCGTAAATTTTATCAAAATTTGCTTCAAAATCGCTTTTCTTCATCAAAAGAATTTTGACAATGATTCTGATACGATTTTTAAATGTCTTGTTCTTGACAAAATGCTCTTTGGTAAAATTGGGCGCCCCCGTTTCAAAACCAGAGGCCCCTTGTTCATACTTTCTGACAAAATTTAGATCGAATGAAGAGCCCAGGCACGTCCTCATCACTGTTGCTATCGAACAAAATATTTTTATCGAAATTCGTCAATTTGAAAATGAGTTGTGAATGATAGCGACAGACAAAGAAATTTTCACGATTTTTCTCTAGCGCCTTGAGTGGAAACTCCGTTAGTTTCGCTCGCTCCGTTACAATGAACATGAAATGAGCCCTAGAACCGAAAATGAGTAAAGTCATTTTATACAAACGAAAGAATTTGATCATCCACAAAAAATATCGTTGCAAACAATTAACAAAACAAATTTAAAATAGTATTTCAGCTGAATTATGGAGTCAAAATTTTGAACTGGGCTTGGCGGATTTTGAAGAAACCCATAGCCGATACCTATATTTGCTAAGTAGATGTATGTATATAAATAAACAGAATGCCCACATTGATTTTATACATGTTTAAAAGACGAAAATTCTTTACGTTTGGAAATCACTAATTGTAAGAAATATTATTGAAACCGAGCGAGCGGAGTGCTAGAATGGAAAATCGTGAAAGTTTTTTTGTCTATTATGTCGTGTATCGTGAAGAATCGTGTTTATTTATAAAATAATAATTAATTTTGGTACGAATGCAGACATTTGTACGACAAGACGCACGACTATCGAACGATGAAATACATTGTGTCGCTATATTTGATAGCAAATTTTAGGTTGACATGTGACCGAACTGTAAATCGTTTGTTCTCTACATTTACGATAATAAATATGATTTAGAAATTAATTTATTGGCACGTATAAGTCGTATCCGATTATAGTAAAATATGAATATGTATTGCAACATCAACTAATAGATGTATTGATATTTGATGTATCAGATTTTATATTTTATGGACCATATCAGCGCCAACCACTAAATCTGCTTTGGACGGATGATTCAGCGCAATTGTACGTATCAATGAGAAATGAGTCGTGTTCAAGGTGGTTGGGCTCCAAAGCGTACTGATGCCAGACGGGCCTCAGCTATGCAGGCAAGGCGGGGCGCCGCTGATTCAGTGAGGCCGAACCAAGCTGTACCTGCACAGACACAAAGAAGCAATGCGCTGGATGCATTGTCCAGCCACGGTAATTCAGCTCACAACTTGCTCAGCTTTGACTACGAATTGTCGAAGGTTAGTTCTTTGCTATAAATAGTTGGGTTATATTAAAGGAAAATCAATATATCACTAAAATATAGTAATCGTTAGCATGCACCGTTGCGCAGATACGTCACAAAAGTACCTAAATGCATGCGATTGTATGTTGTTCCACGACACGTTCTCACTAGATATCCCAATCTATAGTTTTAAGTTCACGGCTGTTATTTTAGTGACGAAATGGATTGTTTTTGGTGTTTTTTTTCAAAACATTGTCTTAGTCTAGTCTTGTTGAAATTTATTTGGGTCCTGCTTTACTCCGAGTGAGACCATCAGCTTTTTAACCATGATTTTAAAACATTTTCCAAAAAAGTAGACTCTTTTTTCGAAATTACATGGTGAAGCGGAAAACTGCAAGATGAAATACAAGTCTGTTAAGCGGTATTTTGTAATGTTTCCTAAGATTTATATTTCATGCTACCGGAGTTTATTGACTCTTTCGCATATGAATTTGTGCGCTACGATGGACAGCTTAGTGAGGGGCATTTTCACTACAACCATATATTGAAGTTCTAAGTTACAAGTCATCTACTCGGTAAACAACGTTACTTCTGTCGAAATCTATTTATCTTGTAGCTATGATTGGGCGTCGTTTGCATCACTCAATCATTTTGATTGAGGAAACTGAATGAAAACATCTCTTTTTTGTCAGTGGCGTACTAAAAACATTCTAATTCATCTTAAAATTATGTACATATTTCCAGTATTTACTGCTCCAAGCAGATTTTTGATGTAGTTATTAGCTTTTTAAGAAGCAGTGAATCTTGAGGTCGCATTTATAGAATCGCCTTACCTTCGATACTAACACAGAATTATAGGCTGCTTACTGATGAGCTAACTGGTATTAGTGACTAGACTTTCCAGGCGGACGCTTTTGCTTTTGCCGATCCTGGTCACGTTCCGCTATTACGGCTGGGAGATATCTAGGGTTGCGCTATGTACGGCTCATTTATTGGAGGTTACGTCCTTATTATGCTATTTTCAACACAACATTCTATTTGTGTACGCATTTTGCCGCTTTGGACAGACCCGGTCTCATTAAAGCAATTAGTGACCCGTGGTGTTTAGCGTAGTGGTACGGATTTTGACATTAACTTAAGCCGCAGGAAGAGCGTCGGATGAGTAGCTCAGTGGTTAGAGCAGAGGCGCATAAAGCCTAAGGTTGTAGCTTAGAATACCATCTCTGTTAACATTTTTGATATCCTAAACTGTCATGTTTGCTTCAAAATTAACTTGAAATTTCCATTCTGCAATTGGCTTACCTAAACGCATTCACACTCTCAAGCTTGCAAGTTTTGACACCATTAACTCACTGGGACTTTTCAGTCTGTATCATGAAATATCAACAGCTATACTGGCCTGTCCACAGTGAGGTGGGGGTCTCCCCGACTTTCCAAATCTCTCATGTTCATGAGACTTTCCCCATGTTCGCTCCGTCACTCGGCTGAAACCCTCATGTTCACCTAAATACAAATTTTTTATATCTCAACATTTATGTTTTTTGTATGCACAATTTTTTTAAACATTAATTACCATGGTTTCTAATACTAAAACGTCGCTTTATGGCTTAAAAATACATGCATGGGAGTATATCTATATGAAAATATGCAAAATTTATTCGCCCACTTAGAAATTTCCACCAAAATGAACATATCCCACTTTTCAGAGCAATGTGGACGGGCCATCTGTAGTATCGAGGGCTCTGGATTTCCAGGGCCTACTGGCTATATATTATTACGTTATGATCGCTTGGTGTTATTGTTGGAGCGCGGAGCTAGGCTTTATTTGTAGGTTGATCGCGTCTTTGGGATGTGTTTGCAGGCAAAATGTGATAATAAATTTGTTTCAGGCAACGACATTCAAAACGAAACCACCAGATATTGTGATCAAGTGAGCGTACGCGGATTTTCTGTTGTTTCTACAATTGTTAGACGTACCCTGAACGGTTGTTGACTATTACACATTTCAGATCTTGTATAGAGTGTGACTGCTTTGTGATTCATGATTATAAGTATGTTATCGGTACCTTATTATAGTGACTAGGTAAATAAATTGGAAGTTTATTTTTCGGAGCCTTAGATTTGTCGGTTTTAATTTTATACGGCCACTTCTGCATTTGCTGAAAATTGTGGCAGGGCCATGAACCGAAGGCATTGGTTCGCAACAGGCCTTCGCGAAATGGGATATCTCCTGTTCAGCCGGACGGCTTCGAAATACATAATGTCAGCTTTCAGTGAAAAACGCATATTTTTTAACTTGTCTCATTGCCAAGATGAATTAATTCTGATTGTTGAACTTGTAATTTAGAGAGACGTACACAGCTTGCATTTAACAGTTGATGATGCTGAGATATTCCAGCTTATTGAGAATTTAAGGACTTATAGTGTGCATCTAATGTTACATGCCATCTACTCTATAAAGCTGAGGCCAAAAACAGGATCACATAGCGCGAGCGGCCGACCTACTGGTGCAATATAGCCAGTCCTCGCTGCAACTCGGGCCTCTGGGGCAGATCAAAAACCATTTTAACAAAAAGGTCCAGTACAATACGATATAATTACAAAATACCTTTATTTGTAATCGTATCAACGTTATTTTTATCATTTCCGATGTAATTTTGGTCGCTAAAGCCGTCGAAGTTCGTGTTGTCCATAGTGTAAGTGTTGCAAGAGTGATCGTCCTATGAAAGGTGTGTATAAAAAGAATAAGTAAATGTTGATGTTGTCGATTTTAGTAGTAAAAGACTTGCCAACTAGTGCTGTATAAAGAAGTACAAAACCTAAGACAGGAGGATAGCATTTTCAAAAAAACCACATGGGACGTAAGTGTGCTATGGTGTTATACTTAACTTGGTTATTAATGTATAGCTTAAGTATAATTATGTAGTAAATATAAGATTGAGAAATAAATAAGGTAGCAAACATCTGCGATGCGAGCCACATCCAATATCCAATGGATACTGGTAGAACGTTTGACACCCGTACCGAAGTGTAGGTGTCAAATAGCGAAACTCCCAAGAGAAAACTGAACATGTGGACAATGTGTAACAAAATTCCAAGTGTCACCAATCAAGTTGGCGACTGAACCTGAAGGTAATCACCATAAGATGAAGACCAATAATAAAATTAGCAAATAAGAGTAACTGGAAGAAGAAGCAAAATAAATCAACATTATAGATGATAATGATGATGTTCTTCGATCTAGCTTGCACTGCTTCTCGGTGAACCAAATCTAACGTTCTGGCGTTTGTATCGTCAATGTCGTCTAGTTTATATTCAATTTGTTTGATTCTGTGTTGTACTGTCTCCAGTACGATACTCTGGTAGCAGTTGTTAACCCGTTTATCAGTATTGCGTTAGAATTGTTGCGTATAACTTTGTTCAAAGAGTCGCCTCTTCTATCAGTTGGGGTAACAGTGCAGAACGAATGCATTAATTTGCACCCCAGTGGAGCTGGTCTTGTTTTTTCTCTGGCAGTACCGTGCAAACCCAATGGTCCGCAGCTACATGTTCTTCAATCTTTCCCGTGCCTGTCTTTATTCGTAGAATACCTCCAGCAAATATTAGCAGTAACACAAGTGATATTGATTATGCCAACAGTGGCAGCAGCAGTAACAATAAAAGTGAACAAGACGAGAGCAATGAAGTTCAGAATGCGACTGGTGATGATGTAGAAGCTGCTATAAATGATGTTCTAAACCAGCTTGAACCACGGCGGGAAGAGAGAATTCGGAAGCGCTGAAAGATTGCTGACAAGTCACAATGGAAGCGGAAGGTTGCCAAAAAGAACGAATCTTGTCTAAAACACATCTCTGACCCTGCCCGGCTACATGCCGGTACAAATGCACTGAATACATCACGGAAGCGAGTCGGATCGCGATTTATTCCCAATATTACGAGCTTCGAAACCGTCAACGGCAGATCGACTTCCTCCTACTGCACATGAAAATAGCAGAGCCTTAAAGCCCACGGAAGGATTTCGCGTGCAGTGCCTTCTCAGTATCATTTTATATTAATAGGTGCAAAATTGTATTGCTCTTTGTTTGTGGCTTTTCCTTATTTTGTTAGCTAATTAACAGAACAAACACTCATTCGTTTTCAGTTATACTTTATGTTGTTGTATTGTTTCATTGATATGGTTCTGGCTTAATTTTAGCTTTTCAACTGTGTTCTTTCAATGTGTTGAAATATGCCTAGCAATTGAAGGCCTTCGGGTAAAAAGTGCCTAACTCACATTTTTACGATTTTTAATTATTTGAAGTCAAAATGTCAAAAATGACTATGTGCAGGTCTGCGAAGAGTTGTATATATTGTAAAAACCGCCTAATTGCTAAAGGAGATAAGTAAAAAGCGCCTAAGTGACATTTTTGTTATAATGTTCCGGTGAAAAATGACTAAGTGCACTTAAGCAATTTTTCCACTGGCACTTATGTACTAAGGCACTTTTCACTTCGTGATAGTGTGCTGGATGTAGATAGTGGCAACCTTCCATTGCTTCGATTTTTTTTGCGATATTTTATCGTTAGCATGCTATTTTGCACTTCCTAGATCATTAAGCATAATTGTGAATATATTTCTTGACCATTTTCTGTTTAGCCGACCCACTGAAGTGTCTGCCAACTCACTTCAACGAAACTCACGTGGTTACTTTTTATATTTTATACTGGACAGCCCGTGGTTGAAGTATATGGTTAAATTGTATTGTTTCCTGAGTTGTCTATAAATATATATGTGCAACTTTATTATATAAACAGGGCAATATAAATAGCATAGATCAATAATAATTATTTTTGCTTACTGTAATAAGTCAGATATTAAAATCGGTGTAATTATGGCATATAAAGTTAACGATATTGTTTGGGCCAAAGTAATAGGCTAGCATTATTGGTCTGCATGCGTTTGTGACGATCCAAAACCCAAAAAAAAAAACGGAATGTATTTATATTTCTTCGGCGACGATTCATACGGTCACGTCGACATTACCGCCATGGTACGGTTTAATAGTAATAACCCCGCCAGTGCGCTTGTAAACTTGGTAAATCAGTCAAAATTGAAGTAAACTAACGTTATCTGCAACGCAGCTAGAAACTGCTTTCTTGGCAATGAACTGTATTTATTGAAACTGTGCGAGCAGCATCACAGTGTGTCTCATTTATAGCATTCTGATTATAAAGTTATCATCATTATGATCTAACTGACGGGCACTGTTTGTCCAATAGCCTAAACAGTGTCTCTGGCCACTGATCCGAAAATTGCCTTCTATCTATTATTTTCTCTTACAATCATATAAACCAATAATTTTAAGTTTCCCACAGAAGAACATGCAACAAACATGTGTAGTAAAGGGAGGCGACTGGAGACAGTGCGAAAGTGTGTATTCTACGCTCCTAACATTATTAGCTTCCTCAGTCTCTTTAAAGTTTCAGAAAGGCAATAATACCATCGTAATACATTAACTTTAATGTAAAAGTTATTTTTAATGCATTTTAAATCCACTATACCTTCATTTCTTCCATCATCTGTTTTAATATATATAAATTTCGAAGACCAGGTTCCGGATCCGGTTTAAATGGACGGTTCCGGATGCTGGTTCCGGTTCCGGTAAATTTTGGTTCCGGTTATTCCCTGATATTACCGCATTCCAATCAACCTTTCTACATTAGTGAGTGTATAGCGAAATGAATAGCATTTATGGTTAGCTGTGGTACTTTTCTGGCGACTAAATTTTCTCGCTACAAAAGTAAATCATAAACGGAAGGTTCAAGGATCTGTATTTTACCTATTACAGTATAAAACCTATTACAGTGGTTTGCATTAAAGCTGTTACAGTAATAAACCATATGAAAAGTTTTCAACTTTGCATGCCGCATTACATCGACAAGTCAGATGCCAAATTTAGTAGCAATCTGTATGTAGTAGAGTTAAAGCGGTAACTCAATGGTGATACGATACGACTGTATTTTATTTGTTTTCAACTGTATAATCGTTATCTGGTTAATCGCCCATAAATCTAACAGTCAGATCTGGTGCTTATTCTTAGCCGTTTTAAGATTCCAGTGACGAGGGCGCATATAGCGACCACTCAGCAAAGGAGCGTTGTTGACGATGATGCTGGTGTGACAACAAAAAACGGTGCGGTCAACACTACGGATGTCGCAACAAAAGTCGGTGCGGCCAACGATGCATATGTCGCAACGCCCAACGATGCGACCGTCAATGCAGATGTCGCAACAAACAGCGGTGTGGTCACCAGTGCAGATGTCGTAACAAACAGCGGTGCGGTTAATGATACCGATACTTCAAACGTCGTCCGTGGCGTTGTGGAAGGTATAATCTCCAAGGCGTACCGTAAAAGGCAACGAAGGGAAAATGAATCGAAACATAATGTTTTGAAAGACGCGGTCGCAAGGGGGAAAGAGCATGTGAATCGCAAAGGGGTCCGAATTCCCGGGAAGCAAGCTCCACTGATATTAACATTTGTGGCCGTACTTGCCGGATGAACTGTTCGGCTAGGATGTCAAATGATGTTCCAACTGCCTTACACCAGCACTTTTATGGTAATTTAGACAAAGACGGTAAACGTCAATTCATTTATTCCACGCAACACCCCGTGGAAGTGGCGCGCAGACGAACTAATGTGCCTCAAAAGCGTCAAAGGTCTTCTTCCTGGAAATCGAAATTTACTGTAGTCGGAACTGAGTATAAAGTTTGTCGCCCAGCATTAGCTCGTCTCCTGTCAATTAGCCAAACAAACATTCGAATGATTCGAAACGCCGGTAAAGCTGGATTGGCAGGTCCACCGTTGTCTGTAGGCGGGAAGCGTTTTACTAGGCCACACAAGGTACCAGACGACAGCAGGCGCTTGGTAATTGAACATGTCAGCAGTTTTCCGGCCGAAGCCAGCCACTATTCTCGTGCTAGAAATCCGAATCGTAAATATCTGAGTGCCCTCTTAAGTGTTCCAAAAATGCATAGCCTGTTCACTGAAAAATATCCCAACACTAGGGTGTCTGAACATTACTACCGAGATTTGTTTGTTACCGAATTTAATTATGGGTTCGGAAGTCCGCGGACTGACACATGCGCTACATGTGACCTTAAGATACAAGGGTGGGAACAGCATAAACTGCTTACAGATTACGCGCAACAGCAAATGAAATTAGACAAACAAAAGGCATCTACTGACGAGTCGTTACTATACATCACGTTTGACTTAGAAAAAACACTTCCGCTGCCTAAAATTTCCGTTTCAGAAGCGTTTTATCTGAGACAGTTATGGTTTTACAACCTGGGAATACATGCCGTCGATAGCGTCACCGGTATCAATGGTCGTGGCTTTATGTTCACATGGTCCGAAGACCAATTTGGCCGTGGTTGCTCTGAAGTAGGATCGAGTATATTGGCATTTTGCGAATTGGAACAGTTTAGGGGCCAAAATCATTTAGTGGCGTGGTCCGATTCGTGTGCCGGACAAAATAAGAAGAATTTCTACATCGTAGCTCTGTGGCAATATTTAGTCAAAATTGGTAAATTTGTTTGCATTGACCACAAGTTTCCCGAGGTGGGACACTCTCGCCTGGACAGTGACCGCGACTTCGCGCACATTGAGCAGTCGATTAGATAGCATGAGAAAGTTATTTTGCCTGATGTATACCGCTCAATTATCGAGGGTTGTCAGACAAAAAATGCGTTCAAAGTCATAAATTTGGCAAATGGTATGGTTAATCTGAAAGCATTAGCTGCCAAACTTAACCTGGTTAAACGGGTTAAGACTGTAACTGGCGTGAAAATTCCAATCAAAAACTGCGATTTATCTACATATTGGTGTGGCAAAAATCTTCATAACGCCGAGGTCAAATGTTCCGTATGCCAAAAGTTTCGACATTACGAATGTCTGGGCCCCACTGTGCTCCAGCTGAGCCAGCTAATTAATGAGGAACCTGGAATATATATTTGTAAGACATGCGTTTATTCAATAGCGGCTTCAATATGTAATAATTTAATAGTCACTAATGTTGGTAATAATGTATTTGAATATAATTCAGTGACCAAAGTAAATTAGCGTGATAGCTCACTAAAGTCGAAGATGAACACATAGTCGCTTTAGGATCTAAAATAGATAATCTTATGTCAACGCTCCGCCCTATTCTTCCATTACCAGTCAACAACATGATCTTACGAGTTCCGAAAGTGTCCATACATCAACGTATGCTAATATCATTAGAAGATCATTGCAAGCCAACAAATTATGTACGATATCCGATATTCGCTCAATTCAGCAGGATGAACTTAAATCTTATAGCGCGATAATTAAAGGTATATATACCTGAAACCGGTAACGATTTATAAATTGGGAAAGACCTTTGTCGTGAACTTGATATTAGCGCACGGGTGGTTTGACGTATTTAGAGTCGGATCCAAAGTTACTAACGCAAGTCGACAAACAAAGGACAGACTGCTGAAGGTTCACCTTGCTAGCTCATCTTGTCGGCGTTCTATTTTTCGTGAATGTAGAAATCTACGTAATTCGGCTAGATATAGCAATATAGCAAGTGCTTCATTCGTCGATCTATGACTTCTGAAGAACGTGCTCAACTCTCTCGTGTATACGCTGAACGTGATCGCTTGAACAAAGCAAAACCTATATCGACTGCAAATAAGTTTGTGGTTATAAACGAAAAATTAGTAAAATTTACTAATTCTAAAAATTATAAAGGAATTTTGATTGGCGGTAGACGTGATTTTAATTTTACTTATTCACTTGATACTGTAAATGTCGTGACAACGTCGGTAAACGGCAATTGGGCGTAAGTCATAGTTAAAGGGTATCAATGTAGCTCTTCCTTATGAACAGTAGGAGTTTTAAAAACAAATTAGTTGAATTCCAAAATTTCATATCTGAACATAGGTCTGGTTTAATTTATTACATGGCTTGATGAAAGCATTCCAGACGCTAATCCACTAATCACCTATCTAATACATACGCGAAAGTAGTATTAACTCTCGGGGTGGCGGCGTTTTAATTTATTTGCCATGTGATTTCAAGGCTCACCGTGTTTTTATAAATTACTGTATATATTGTATGCTGAATTACTGAGCGTTGAATTATTGTCTCCAGAATGCGCTAGATTTATATGTGTTCATCGGTCTGCGATTGCGATGCTATGGAAAAGCTCTGTGAATGTTGATCTACTTATGTAAATATCTTAAAACAACAGTTATTCTTGGTGACTTCAATCTACTGCAAATTGACTGTGATCGAGAAACGTTTCATCATTCCCCGATTTGTGATATTTTTCGATTTTATTTTTGAGCATGGGTTACATGAGCTGGTGTGGAGCCCGACAAGAAACCACAACATTCTAGATTTGATAATAACGACTTCACCCAACTTTTTATTTAATATTGTTGTTTCGGAACCATTTTCGACAAGTGATCATTGTACCGTTCAAACTAATGTCAATATTATTCGTCAGGCTTGCCTATTAACAATTCATATGACGACATAATTATAGATGTTCTATCTTTTTCTAACTATTTGCTATAATTTGATTGAACAACTAGATTGTGCTCGAATTTTGACGTATATATATAGAGATTGGAAACTTTTTACTAATGTAGTTTGGAAGTTTAATAATATTTTGTTCCTTTTCGCCTCATGAAATCGCACAAAAACTATTACCAAAATATATCCAGAACTAGCTTATAAGCGGCACGTATGGCGTCTTCGCAGGTCCGCACATAAAACGTTATACAAAAAAACCAAAACATGTCTGCTTTTGATAAGAAATCACGCAAGCAAAACAGAAAATCGGATTATATCAGGTAATAATTCCTACGCTTTCTTCAAATATCTCAACACTCGCATTCATAAATAAACGGCTTTACCTCCTTTGCGCTCTAACACAGGGGCATTAGCAGCAACGATTTCGAAAAAGGTCAAATTTTATCGCAATATTTCAATGCAGTTTTTGTAGCAAGCAGATAATGATAACATTCCACTTCTTAATCGAGTTGCTCCTACACCCCTGGTTTGCTCGGATGTGTTCTTCTCTGTTGACACTGTCTACTATAAACTGTCTTGTTTAAAACTCATTTTGTAAGTCTCTTAATAATATTCCACAGGTTATCCTGCGTGTTTTTGCGTTTGAAATTATTTTCGATCATATAAGCACATACTTAAATCTTTACGCTCTAATAAGTATCAATCGATTTGGTTTTTCTAAGCGAAAATCGTGCTTAACTTAGTTGCTGACTTCAATTAATCAGTGGATTACCAGTCTTAATGACGCCAAAGGTTTTGGAATAGATGTAGTTTACTTTGATTATTTTAAGGCTTTTGACAGTTTTGTGCACTCAAAGGTAATATACAAATTGGAAAGGAACGGTTTGATTGACAGTTTGCTTACTTGGTTAGGACTCTTTCTAACTAACTGTTTACAACGTGTGATTGTTAGTGCAGAATATTATGTTGCAGTGGCCGTTATTCCCGGTGTACCTCAAGGATCAGTACTTGGCCCTCTGTTGTTTAATATTTACGTAAATGATATTGTTTATTGTGTAACCAATTCCATTGTAATGTTATTTGCTGATGATATTAAGATATTTCAAAGTAATTAAAAGCATAAGCCAAATCTTGATAAACGTCTTATTCAATATGATATAAATCATATTCTTAATTATGCAAAGATATGGCAATTATCTGTTGCTGCTCATAAGTGTTCAGTAGTGCATATCGGCCAAACCAATATGTTTGTTATAATCTTGCTAATATTCCTCTACCTTCATCCACTTATTTTCGTGATCTGAGACTACATATTGATGATCAATTAAAATAGTCTGTTCATTGCGATGAAATTCGCAAAGAAATGTTACGTACTATTAATATTTTCTTACGGCGTTTTCGCACACGAGACTCTTTTGATACGTGCCTACTGTACATACATTTTACCCATTCATGAGTATTGCTCTTCAATACGCTCACGTTGGTTAATCAAAGATATAGAAAACATTGAAAAAGCCTTTCCAGCCCTCTTTTATAACCTCAAGATGTTGTAATTTGTTTTAGCATCTAACCAAATGGCACAAATAGTGATTTTAAGCTTTCAAGTGAGCTATCTTGCAAGTCAATCAGCCTAGGTAAAGTTGAGGGTATGTGTGTTCCAAAAAGCCTAGAAACGGACATCGTTAAAATTTACCGCTCTGCCCAGCGAGAATTCGCTACACTCGTCTCACTCACTACTCAGAATTCAATAAATTTGGTCACAACTCTCTTAGACGACTTTATTGTGATAAAAGGCAATTTGTAAACCATTATTTTACGTCATTTAATAAAATTCTCTATATAAAAATTATTGAGAAATATATTGTCATTTTTGTTTGTGTTAGAGATGGCTTATCATACGAAAAATTGTCATGAGGCAATGAACTAAAGAGCCTGTTGGGTTCTAGTATTTATCAAAATGAGAACTTTTACTTGGACCTGATTACGCTAGCTCATTTGGGCGCTCGCCCATTTGAGCTGTATGTTCCACATGGTGCAGTAAGTGTCACGAAAAGGCACATTGGTGTAATCTGTAACTACTTAAATGAAAATTATGCAAATCGCTAAAGTGGAAATTTCAGCGATTTTTGTCTGATGGGTGAAATTTGTTTGGATGTAGCAGCCAAAATAAGAAAAAAGTGCATTTTGCCAGTGTCATAGAAAAATCCGTTAATTTCTACTACGCAGGGGCTTGAACTGGGAAGAGGCCTGGGGACATGAGCTGCGGTTGGCGGAAATACTTGAGTTCTTTACTGTATGTTAAGAAGCGAACCCCAAAATTTCGTAAGGGGCCCGAATCACAGAAGCACCGGTTTTTACGACAGGAAACCGAAAAATGCAGTGCCGCTCCATTACACCCAATTTGGAGTACTCATACAGACGTACTGATTGCTAAACAATTTGGCATCCTACATACACCTAAAACAAGGAATAATCGGCAGCGTTTCATGAATAATTGTTTTAGAAGCTACACATCCGTAATTCTCATATAACATAATATATATTATAGTTTCTTGACGGGTACTTGTGGAAATCAGTCGGGAACGGTTTGGAGAAGCCAGTACTATCGAGATCGGAACTTTATTTCAAATAAAGAATTTACATCTTACTCCAGTGATTGAAGCTATCTTTTCGTGTGTACTATTGGACGGTTGAACATCGTTCCATCCAACCGAAAATGTCCCACCAACTGCCGAGATTCGGCCGGTCTTTGCGTTCGAAACGAAGAAATCCCGTCCAGTTTTGAGATCATTTCAAGTTCTGGAAATCCAATATAACTGCGAGATCAGATCAAAACAATTTTAAATGCCGAAGTTTCAACTATCCCAGATATCCAGGCTGATTTTGTCACATAAGAGAGCGGAGAAAAATATAAAATATATAACTGAATGCTTTCGTTATCTTTAGCTATACAGTCATCACTAAACAGATGTGCCATTCTCCTGATAAAGAGATGTGCCATTCTCCTGATAAAGAGATGTGCCATTCTCCTGATAAACTGATGATGATAAAGATGCTGTAATAAGCTGGAAGTTTTAAGCCATTGGGTATTAAGCGTGGGAGGATGCTTTTCGCATGTTGCGAGCAGGTTCTTTTTTCAAAATTTGTGTTGTTCGAATTTTGTTCCGTTTACAAGATTAACCTTCGTGCTTTTTACGAGTTACTGTGCTTTTTAGCAGAAACGCTTACAAGCATAGAATTGTTAATTTTTCTCTTCTACTTACGCCATAATGTTCCATTACTGTTACGCACGTTTTTATAAGAAACCTGCGTATTATCAATGGGCTCTCTGTTCGCTGAAAATTTTGCCAGGGGACCCCCTGGTTCCGAACCGGGGGGCGCCCAGTTTTGTTATGGGACATTTTGCCAAAAGAAAAACGGTTAAAAATCACGTCAGAAACACTATTATCAAAACGTTTTTGATAAAGAGAAAAGCGATTTTGAAGCAAATTTTGCGAAATTTTTGGCTTTAAAACTGCCCGATACTGCTTTGCATACCGCACCGTCGACTGCTGGAACAGACTGCCTGGTGGGGTTGTCTACGCCCCAAACGTTCAAAAATTTAAGCAGTTGCTGCACACGTCTCACATACTGCATGAACTCTGAGTACCGTTGCTGCTGCTGCTTCGCTGCATTGCAGGTTGCGAAATCTCCGCATGAAATCACGCTCAGCCGATATTCTCTCGGCTAGTCATTGTCAACATTCAATGATATTTTCAAATGCAAATCCAGTGCAGCTGATGATGACCGTTCAAGGTACGGAAAACAGAGTTTTAGTACAAATTTTGATCAAATTTCATGTCACTTGGGGGTGTTTTCACCAAGCGGGAACAAAACAAAATTGCTAGCATGCGATGAACCGGGGTACCCCAAATTTTTGCCAGAAGGCACGAATCGTGGGGCACCCCGTTTTGTGACGGGGCACTCAAAAATGCCAGAAGGCCCCACCCGCCTTAATTTGCAGATCCCAGGACCTAAGGAGAACCATCGAAATTATGGGAACTCGAAAATCCTCTCTTGCCTACGTTGAGGCCAGCACAGTGATGACATACTGTTTAAAGTCATTGTACGATCGTGGATTCGAATAGTATCACCGACGATATTTGCGTACGTTGTGAATTGCCGTGTTAGCTTAAAAACAAAATCATCACAACGATTTATTAGTCTGCATATTTTTACATGTAATGCGTTTGTATAGTAGTGAAACTGTGATATTTTTTAATTTTTAGGGACGAGGGTAAACGTGCAATAAGCGAGAAAAACGGAGAGCAAGCTATGTAAGTACTGTTTTTTATTAAGATGTTGCGCTGAAGCAGTGATCTAGCAATATGAGTGGTATTTAACTCATTTTGTAAGTTGATGCACACTATAGCTGTGTACGTATCACATAATTATTCATCACCTTGGCGATAAGATGAGCTAGTAGTTTAACTTGGCAGGCAGCTTCAAAAGTTTCTGTTAAGCTAATAGCTGAAATACTTTCAGCTTTTATTCTGACGTATAGTATGTCCGTAGGCTGCTAGTTCCGAGTTTATCTATTAATGAACGCAATCCTTTAAACTATTATCGAAATGTATATTTTTGCATAAAAATATACACGCTTAGAGGAAAGGAACATATAAGATTGTTGTATAAGCTCCGTAACTGCAACATGTCTTATGATATTTTATTGCCAAAAACAGAAGGTACCCGTTTGATTTTTGTCGTACAAAAATTGAGGAAGTCATTTTAATAAATGGGCAGGGATATGGCGGTGGATTACCATATTCAGGTGAAATTGTGGGATATTTAGGAAAACCATTATCCTAAAATTTCAAACTTTTATTTAAACTTTAAAAATTATACCAGGCTTGCCATTCAATATTACAGGTGTATTTTATGATGTATTGACCATCTGAGGCATAAACAAACAGTGTCCTTTTATTAAGGTGCATATTGCACCAATAACTGTAACTTCAAAAGCTATACCAGACTTGCCATTCACTATTACAGGTGTATTTTATGATGTATTAACTATCTGAGGCATGAACAAACAGCGTCCTTTTATGAGGTGCATGTTGCACCAATAACCGTAACTTTAACCAGTCGTAGTGGAACTACATTTTTTGAGCGGAGCGACGGCATTAGTAATATGAACGTACTCAATGTCTTGGGAATATATTATTACCTAGACAACAATGAGTAAATGAAAGAATAGTTTTATTCCGTTCGAACGAAAAGCAAGACAAAGGAAGTCACATGGCTTATACAGCATGGTGATGAATGGTGATTGAAACACAGCAATGAAATCAAAGGACACGGAGTCTGAAAATAATTTTGCCTATAACATTCGTACTACTATTCCTGTATGTACAATGCATCTATTTTCTTATTTCCCCATGGAAAACTCAACGTATATGCCGTTAAAACGACTCTACGACCAATAATTAAGCTGCTGTGACATTAATTAGGGTGTTAATTAGCTTAATTAATGATAAAATTGACAAATTGCCAAACTTCTAAAATATCAGGTGCATATCCTCACATGATAAGCTTTCAAACAATTAAAAAGTTGTTTTAAATAGATTCAGTGGTTCTTGTGATCTATAAAAAACGAACGGACATCCACTTTTTTGCTCCCAGACAGAAAATAAAAACGCTTCGCTCAAAAATTATATCAGGCTTGCCATTCAGTCTTACAGGTGTATTTTATGATGTATTGACCATCTGAAGCATGAACAAACAGTGTACTTTTATTAAGGTGCATATTGCACCAATAACCGTTTTTAAGATCCAATCCATGAATTCTCAAGATATAAGGTATAGTCGCTCCCAAAAATAAGTGCTGTCGAAAACCATCGAAGTTTCGATCAATTTCCTTCAAATTATTTTGCACTTATTTTTGCCCGCGCCTGTACCTTATATCTTGAGAATTCCTTTTTTAAATTTTAAATTTTGTAAACCTTTTTGTTTAAACGACGACATACACCTCAAAACATCTCAAGGCAGGTTTTCAAATATTTCCTGGTATGTAAGATATTTTAACACAGAGTATAGAAGTCTTTTAACACTCTAACGCATGTGCAAGTTAATACAATACACTACAACGTACGGCATTAACTTAGTTCGTTGCGTTGTGTTCGTTTGGCTGCGTATTGCTATTCACTCAGCGTGAGGAGCATTAAGCATCGAAGCACCTACGCTGTGGGTAGCTCAGTGGTCAGCGAGTGCAACTTTAACGCAAACGGCTCACGTCATGCCACAATTAGTTCAAAGATAGTCGAAATGCAAATTAATTTATGAAGCAATTCGTTAAACCGACCAAAATAGTACAAACATAGTAAAAAACACGATAGGTCATGCTGAGATAGATGCCATGAGCACATATTATATCAACGCCACATGTAGAGTGTGGGTTTTTAATTTAAACTGCTATAATTCTAAATTACAACCTGCAACACCGAAGTTGGATTTCACAAATATATGGATAATCCAAATTCCAAATATAAAACAAAAATCCGCGACTCTAAAAACAGTGTAAGACCAGAAAAATATCAAATTTCAACGAGTTTTTTCTGTTGCAATTCGACTCAATCAAGAATTTCCAAATTTTGACTCGCGCCCTTAGCTATTCGAAGCTTATTATAGCCCTGTTGCAATGGCTATAAAACGTTTTATAAAAACACGATAAATATATGTCTCATGCGGCTTAAATGAATGTGATACGTAGTTTAGCTTCTGTGGTTGTGTGAACAAACGCCGCTATGGTATAGCTACGCTAGCTTTCTAGTTTCTTGTTTCACTAACAAGCATGATCGCTATCCTCACTTAACTTCGGTTAAGTCATCAGCCTCACCATGGTTGACCAGCTTGGCGTCAATCCTGTCTGTTTTAAAGACAAAACCGTCACTATTACGTTACAGAAACCCACTAGATATTAAGGACACATTCTGCAAACGTTGACAGGTTTATCGAAGCCTGGATACTTTGCCTATGCCTGAGGAGCACCTACGTCTAGCTTAGAAAACTTGCTCAACTTTTGTGAAAAGGCAGCCATGTCGCTGATAGACGGATGCATTTAATTTTGTAGCTCCTTACTTACAAAATAGTAACTTATGCTTTAGCATGTCCACAGCCCTCCTAAAAGTGGTGGGGGGGAACTTCGGGGGGCCCCCATGTTCATTCTCGGGGGAAAATTAAAAGTGGGGGGGGGGGGATAAATTTTGCTTAAAAATACAAAATATTTTCATGCATCTCGTGAATGTATTTTCAAGCTGAAAAACGATATTTTAGCATTATAAATAGTGGTAATTAATGTTTAAAAAACAATTTACAAACAAAATAAATAAATTTTCAAACATAACAGATTTTGGAATAAGTTGAACATGGGGGTTTCGGCCGAGTGGGGGACGGACATGGGGGATTTGGAAAGTGAGGGGTCCCCCCACTGTGGACAGGCCAGATTCTAACATCGAACTGGCATCTATATTTAATAATTCCCAACGTTGTCGGGGTTCCATCTTACCCAATACCCACAACGTTATGGTCAGCCATAAGGCTGAAATGCAGCCGAAAAACTCACAATCTACATATTTGAAAATGAAGTATTTTGGGTTTGCAATTCCTCGACGATCAAATGAAGTTTTTAGTCTCCTTGGCCTAAGCCAAATATAGATGTAAATATACACTAAAATTGACCGCCTAAAGATGAATTAATGTTTTGGCGTTCTCTACCACTAAAATTTCTCACTTGGTCATGGAATACAATGCTAGGATATGAAATCGTATCCGGATATCCTTGCCTATCACTGATGACGAGGAAAAATGTTTGCCCTAAATCCTATATATTTACATAATTTCAAGGACTTTTAACTGTAGCACAAGCTTTTACACTATAAAACTTCGTTTTTAGCATCAGAAATAACAGTAATTAATGTTTATAAACATTTAGCATACAAAAAATATAAATTTTGGGGCATTAATAAATCTTGGATTTAGTTGAACATGATAGCTTTCAGCGGAGTGGGCAGCAGACGGGTAACGGGTATTTGGATAGTCTGCCCACACTGGGCACAGGCCAGGAATGAGTACCAAAAACTTCTTCAAGGAGCTAACCTACTTGTTTTAGAATTCAGCTGTACCCGAATTTCTTGGATCGCACCGATGCCGATGCGTACTTTGCACATCTCAGCAAGGAGTTGCCGTGGAAACAGAATACCGACAAGTACGGACCTCAGCCGCGACTAACAGTTTGGTATGGAGACTATCCATACTCGTATTCTGGGCTGTCGCATCCATTGTATAACGAGGTAAGTTAAACGATGACTGTAGTTTTTGGTGTTACTTTGCGATTTCTAAAAATGCTCGGTATCAAATTGAAACGGAGCGAGCGGAGTCTCCACTAAAGTCGGTGATAAAAAAAGCCGTGAAAATTTCTTTTTGCCTGTAGCTGTCATTCATAACTCATTTTCGGATGGACGGATTTTTTTTCTGTTCCAAAACTGGCGACGGTGTGCTTTTTAGTTGAACGCACACAGCTGCAACCCCATTTTCCTGGTGAAAATGGCACAAAAACAAGTTTTTAAGGGTTCTTTGCCAAATCTGGCCATACAGGTAACAGTCTTTCGCAGGCCATATCTTGCTGACACAGGCATGCCATCGAAAAATGGAAACCACAGTTCATGTTACCAATGCAGAATCATCTCACCGAGATCTACAACTTTGCAGACCATGAATGTTTTATGGGACCACTCCCTGCGTCGCTATGATCCCGAATATGGTGCATCGACGCTAACTTGACTATACCATACCTTTTTTGTTGTTTTAAGTGTTTTTGGTCGTCGAACCCTATTTCCAAAATGTAGTGCGTTTCCATTTGTCTCTTTATGTATTGCGTGAAGGGCATCAAGATTAATGTATTTATAGGGACTTGTTAAGGCTGAATACAATGATTTGGAGGTTCCCCGGTGCATATTTCATGGGTTTCATTAGGTTTGGGGTCAATCAACGCGATTTTCTCAATATAGTCTTTCTTCAGTTGCTTGGTTATGTATTGCATAAAGGTCACCAAGAATTGTCCATTAGGTTTCACGGTAGGATGAATACGATGGTTTGGTCATCTAGAGACCAGCACAAATGCTTGATGTATTGTCAGTTCTTTTCGTAGGTTTAGGGTCGACGAGGTTACTAGTAACTCGCAAAGCAAGGGGAAACGGAGCGAATGTGGTTTCATTTTTAAGTTATTTTGTTTACCTGTAACAAGCTGTGTCCAATGAATATACCACCCGAAAACCTCTTGAAGTCTGAACCCATTCGCAATCCTAAAACCTCGTCGAGCCTAGACTCACCGAATACAACTGAAAACACATCAAGTGTTTATGCTGATCTGTCCAAACCATCGTATTCCGCCTACCGGAAAGCCTACAATAACTAATATATGATTAGATAAAACTATAGAGACAAACCCACAATAAGTATATCATCTATACTAGTAACTCGCAAAGCGATCGGAAACCGGAACGAGTGTGGCTACATTGTCGTTATTGACCACTTTGTAATTATTCCAAATTTAGGTCCTAAGACGCTTAAAGTCCCATGGTAGCAATTATACATCAACAAAACTTCAATTACAATACTGAGATCATGTTTTCATATACCAAAAACCAAAGAACCATATTTCTTCCTTTTGTGACAAAAAAAACGGGAACTATTGCAATTTATAAATCACAAATTTTAGGAAAAATTATAATGTAAAGAGTCGTTTTTACGTAGATGGATCCTAAGCCTTGCCTTATTTTACTAATACATATATACCACGCAAATACAGTTATTTTTATAATTTTTATCAACTTCGAAAACCTTTTTTGACAATCTTTGGTAATTTATTTTGGCAGTTTTTGGTACCAAAAATTTACCACACTTTACTACGGCACCGTTCCACAGGTTTAATAACACAGCTAATATGGTGTAAATGAAAATAACTTGTTTAATGGATTAAATACCCCTGTAATCTTATAGAGTCACCTCTAACAATAAAAAAATTTGAAATTTTTGAGGTATTTTTTATACTTTGGCTTGTATCTCATAAACGGTAGCTCTGACAATAAATGCATAACAGCCTAAGTTGTAACTCTCGACGACAGGAATCTGGTCTGGTTTTTTGATACGAAGCCTCTATCTCGAGATATAGATGGCAAAATATAGATACCTACATGGCCATAATATAAAACATGCGTTCCTTGGCCCGCTCGGATGAGTCGCTTAACAATATTAGAAGCATTGTGCTGCGCCAGTTATTCATATCAAAGGTTTCCCTTTAGTATGTGACGGGAAGTCTAAACGGTCATTGAAATGTTGTTACTTCTACTGAAAGTACATAAACTCCTCCGTAACACACGGATCACCTAACTATGATATTGTTGTATAAGGAAATAGCTCTAAAACAGAAACTTCCATTTTTTTATCTCTGAGATTTTGAGAGGCAATTAAGCATATATTTTATTTTTAAATATTGAGCTATCATTTGTTCACGTGTTTTGTTTTCAGTGGCATCCGATTTTGATCGAAATTCTGGACCGCGTGCAAGCGACAACCGGATGTTCGTTCAATTCGGTGCTGTGCAATTTGTATCGTAGCAACTATGACAGCGTCGCATGGCATTCCGATAACGAACGCTCGCTTGGTTCGAATCCGGTGATTGCATCGGTTTCGCTTGGTGAAACTCGGATATTTGAGATGAGGCAACAGCCAAATGAGGTAAGTTTTTTGAAACAGCGCAGATTTTGGGTGTTTACTAACGAATCTGCACTTTTCAGAGCAGGCTATGCATCATTTTTCCTTAGTATTTTGTTACCTATAGGCGAAGTAAAGTAATAATAGTAATACCTTTAGCGCTGCGCCTTATCTGGTTTCTCCGTATACTAGGCGGAAACGACCCAGGTATTGCAACCTCAATCAGGGTTCCCCAGTTCATGTCCCTGGTAAGTAAATTTTGGTCTCTCCCTCAGGTTATGCTCTCAGAGGTTCCCACATGTACTTTCCTTTTCGTTTTTCGTCAGTTTCGCACTGACGGTGGATCCCCAGGTATAGTTTTGGTAGTCTCATGAAGCTGCTTATTGTGATTATTTTGAAATCACTTGAAAATATTTTGGAAGTCCTGAAAGACAGACCGGAAGACGGCTGTAAAGTTTGCCGAAATCGTGCGGCAACTGGAACGACTTTTCTCTTATGGCTGGTGCATCTGTTTACTGTCAATAAGCGCAATAATACTGTATCGTGGTGTATTTCGCCTCGCACAGTTGGTACTATCAATCATACTCTTGACAAGTAATAACACTTTATTATTATACATAATGTAATTACATTTATATAATAATATAAAATATGTGTGTGTATTTATTATTTTGAAGTACATCGTATTATCTGGTAGCCATGGCCATAACAGAGATATCGGGCTTGTCTATGCTAAGCGTTGCTAGTCTGACTACACAAAGATACAGCTGAATGATTATGTGTAATCAACAACGTCAATAATTCGCTCTGATATAGTTAGTGTTTTATCTACAAATGCTACTAGAAAGTAGGTGCGTATCACAAAGCGACAAATTAGCGTGTTGGGATGGTCAATGGAGGGTTTGAACGGTGGGGGGGGGGGGGGGTACGAACATAAAAGGCAAACAGAAATTGTACGGTGATGTCTTCAATCGAAAGTTTGGCCAATGTAACACTTACGGCTCGAAGTAGACACGTATGCTATGCCGTGATCTATATACTAAAGTGTAAGCCTAAGCAAATGTCCCTATATAACCTTTATACTAGGCCTCAATCAGAACCTCCCGTTCTAAGTTGTTTTTCTTTCTCTTTTCTAATGTTATAATGTTTCCTCCCGAAATGTGACATGGGCCGAAATATGTTATAATGTGTCTTCCCTAAATGTGACATGGGCCGAAATATGTTATAATGTGTCTTCCCTAAATGTGACATGGGCCGAAATATGTTATAATGTGTCTTCCCTAAATGTGACATGGGCCGAAATATGTTATAATGTGTCTTCCCTAAATGTGACATGGGCCGAAATATGTTATAATGTGTCTTCCCTAAATGTGACATGGGCCGAAATATGTTATGTGTCTTCCCTAAATGTGACATGGGCCGAAATATGTTATAATGTGTCTTCCCTAAATGTGACATGGGCCGAAATATTTCAAGTCACGAACAAAAATACAAAAAGTCGAACGAAAGTAAACACTATACGAATTTTTTGCGTTCGTTTCTGAACGAATGTAATGCAAACGAACGTTGTACCGTTGGAGCGAGCGTGGACGTTAGTACGAAAATCGTGAGAATTTCTTTTTCTGTCTGTCCGTGGTTGTCTCTCTTAACACTCATCTTCGGATTTTGATAAATTTTTGTTCAATAGTAAAACGTGATGACAGTGTGCCCTTTAGTTGAGCGCGAACAGCCCCGGTGCCACCTTCCTGGCCCAAAATGGCAAAAACAAGTTTTTATGACCATGCGCGTGGTTGTGTTTAGCAGCCCATTTTTCGCGATAGAGGCGTCATGTTGAACCAGAATCAACCTTCAACTTGTCGAGATCTACAACTTCGCTAACCACATTATCTAGGGCTTCTGAGCCACTGTGGGTAAAATATATTTCGCCGACCCTTTGCCACAAATATCGATTTTTAAAAATTCGTCATTTTATTACTACTATTTTTACTTTACGACGAGCTATATGGTTATAAACCTCGCTGAATACGATGATGTTATATTTCGACCTCCCGCAGGTTCCTCATGCGCCCCAGGTACATTTTGCCCTTCTCTAGTTCATGCCACCAGGTCCCAGTCATGTACTTTCGCGCGTCAATAGAAGTTATAAAATTTTGGTCTCATAGCCTAAAAATGTGAACATTTTGCAAATTTGGAAAAATCCTCAAATTATGCCCTTCTAGGGCTAAAATTATTAAACTTTCCATTACATTCAGTTTTCCAAGTTATACATTTTTGCCGTCTTCTAACGTTTACAGTTCTTAATGTTCCCCCAGTTCAACTAAGGGATGTCCAGGATGAACGGGGGAAACTTCGAGGTATAATTTTGATAGTTTAGAGAAGCCAGAATGGTTGGTTTATATACATCTGCTGCTTCAATTAAAAATTCATAATTTTAGTGCCTTTCATATTAAAATCAGCAAAGCATGTAGTAGTAAGTTGTCATTTCCTGATATCAGGCAGGGTTTTTTTTAAAAAAATTCTCTTGGGCTTCTCTGGGCGAAAAATATGTCACAGTCGGGATAGTATATAATTGTTCGGAAACGCATAAAATCTGCAATAGATTGATGTTTTTTCGACGGGCATTGCAATGTTCTTGCTCAACTTTATGCGAAGCGCTGCCGCAACTCCCAAATTGTCACAAAATTGCCTCAAAAAATGTGGAACATACTGATTTTGTCCATTTGTCCATTTTTAGGACTGCGCCTTTGCCAGAGAGCTTGGATCGAAAGATTTAAGCCTCAAAAAATTACAAATAGTGAAACTGTGGTACTTTATCAAGTTTGTTGTACGGTACGCATACAGCTTGAATAGGCGTAGGTTTTCAGCTTTGCTAAATATGATGAATTGAATTGTGTCGGGGAATGAAAATTTCAGTGAATATAATATTAGAAAAAAATTTTATTTCCCCGTTTCAGCTGTGAAGTTTAATTACACCAATAATAACGAAAGTAAGACTCAGACATCTCTGCTTATTGCTTGAACAAGATGGTTTATTCATGCTTAAACGACAACGGGGATTCGTTGGACCTCGGGGATTTTTTACACCCACCGAAGGATAATTTACCTGGTGCAATCATATTATAGATTGCATATTGTATGTACGTAGTAGCTACTGTTGTATGTTCTCTCCTAATGTACTTCGGGTATATGTATTTATTGCGTCTCTGATAATAAATAATAATAATAAAGAATTTACAAGGATTAAATGATCTCAAAGTCAGGACAACTTAGCAATCTCAAACTCGCGGAGATACAGTACAACGCTATGATATTTAAATGCGCCTGATCAAGAGCGGTATACACTCACGAATAGAAATAAATGTAACCGAACTGAGATGATAATTACTTAACTAGAGCATAGGAGCGCCATTGAGCATAAACACGGGTCTATAGAAGTTGGTGGATGGTCGATGATCCGTGTGTAATATGTGTTGATCGGAACTCGAAATTCTGTGATAATTTCTGTTTATTTCAGTTGTATTTAGTCGTTCATTTTCATGTACTGTTGGGCTTTAATGTAGATATCGGTGGCTTTGTATTATAGATAAGTGTCGATGGTATGTGGAACTACGACTATTCGCAAGAAGTCAAAATTCCGCTTCAACACGGAAGTTTAGTCTTGATGAGCGGGGCTACGCAACGCGATTGGCAACATCGGATACCGAAAGAGTACCACGATCGTGGACCACGGATCAATCTAACGTTCCGAACGATTTATCCAGTTTCCGACATCCACCCCTCATGAATGCGCTTCGCATTTTGACTGATCTGTGAACGTTTATGCTCGGAATAATGTACGTTTCTGTTCCGTTCATCTGGCGAGCTTTTATTGCTGTCGAATGTGATTTTATCGATATCACCGTACGGGAGCTTTCGTACTGAGAACGTCTCTAGAATAACAGAACGATTTAAGTATATATAGGACTGGTATTTGGAAAAAAGGCATCCTAATTTTTAGAGTGGAGGCTTTAGCCTAAGCATTATATGAAATGCTAAAGCTAAATTCTTACGATCAGGGTACGAGAACGTTATAGCCTGCTCTTCAACTATTGTCTTACTCTGGAGGAGTTCTCAATGGAAGAGTAAAATGTTGACTAATTATATTTATTGATTACCGAGCTGTATGAATTGTGTATACAAGCTAGTAAATTAATTGATTGGTTGTGTTTTGTTCCTATTGTTTTACAACTCTGCCACTGTTTATGTGGCTGCATGAGCTGATCGATGGATTATTGTGTGTGTTGGAGGCGGAAGTGGGCACAATTCTGCAGCCTCGATCATAGCTCCCGTTCCTGCTCGGTGGTATACAGTTGTGTGCGTTTTTTCCGGAGGAGTGTCAAGCAATTCGGAGCACTCTGAATGCTCAAAGGCTTCAATGCTAGCAATTTTTTTTGTGATGTGTTGTCCCTTTGAAAATGGCGGTGTTGTGTTATTTTTTCGGAGTGTCCTTGATGTTTAGTCATTTTCGTGACCACAGTTACGCGATGTATGACTTCAGCAACTTCAAAGGCTTCAATGCTAACAATTTTTTTGTTGTGATGGGCTGTCCCTTTGAAAATGGCGGTGTTGTGTTATTTTTTTGAGTGTCCTTGATGTTTAGTCATTTTCGTGACCACAGTTACGCGATGTGTGACTTCAGCAACTCTGTCCGCGTACTGCATGAAATATACTTTGTTTTCAGTTAGTCTCACTATGATGTTTCTATTACGTCACTTTTTGTATGTAAACAATCTGTCCTCGTAGCCACAATTCCACTGAACATCGATAATAGTTTTACGACTTCTCAGATGAGCGTTACATTTATTCATATTTCCCAGCTTATATATGCCCACCTTTAACCCTCTCATGCCCACCAGGCCCAAATGGACCCAACGCACATTACCACTCGTTGTGTTTACTGAGTTTGTCGTATATCGTACGTTTGAACGTGCTTTGTTCGCAAGGAACCGAGCAACAGCTCTCCGATAGCTCAGCGGTTTGCGTTCACAAGTTTCACCAGTGCGTTGCGGGTTCGATCCCTGGCGAAGGCTTGAATTTGTCAAACATTGCACGATACACAAATTGATTCGGGCATGAAAGGGTTAATTAAAAATTAACCTATCGCATAGCTAACCCTTTCATGCCCACCAGGCCCAAATGGACCCAACGCACATTGCGACTCGTGTTTACTGAGTTTGTCGTATATCGTGCGTTGTTATTCGCTCGCATTGTGAGGTTCCTTAAAGAACCGAGCAACAGCTCTCCGATAGCTCAGCGGTTTGCGTACACAAGTTTCAACCGTGCGTTGCGGGTTCGATCCCTGGCGCAGGCTTGAGTTTGTCAAACACTGCACGATACACAAATTGATTCGGGCATAAAAGGGTTAACCCCTGTATGTATGTAATCGTATCAAACTGTTCGGCTTAATCTAACACATAGTGTGGAGAGCTTGCTGTCGGTATATATACTTATACCGAATTGAACTGTCAACTAATTTAGTGACTATAGTGCATGGCTTGTCAATCGGTTGCGGCACTTGAAAGTTCGGTGTCTGAATTGGTTCGACGACACGCCGAACCCTTTCTACAATGAGGGCAAATTCGAAGACATTGATTATTTTTGATGAAAACTATCAATTCCACTTAACGCTAAAGACTACCAGAAAGTTGTGGGATGAAGTGTATCATGGGCTTTCGCTTGTGAAAGTGACACTCAGGGGGAAACTGCGTCATTCAAGAAGAAATTAAGGATACGTTGTGCCAGCGTCGCTTTTTTTGGGTGAGTGTGAACAATCACCTGGCCCCAGCACCACTGACTGAATGTCGGTTGACTGAGGTCGCCACCATATCACACAACTGCCTCCACTGTAGCCGGTCCATTGCTGTTGTGACCATCATTTTGAAGGGGTTGGCATTCCAAGCTCTTCTTGGCACGTATCGGAAGTGTCGTTCAAAATCTTTAGTTGTTTGTCTCTTCCAGGTGTCTACTGCTCGACCACGTGGCCGTTTCCAATCTGGAGGCGTGTCAGAGAGCAGCAGTATGTTGGGCCATCTGTCATTTTTTCATTCGCAGAATGTGGCCAAGCAATGAGGATCGTGACTTGGCGATGTATTCTTGAACTGACAGCTTGTGCTTGCAGGTTTGCTGGATGGTCGCATTGGGCACATGGTCAAACTTAGTGTTGCCAAGGATACGACGCCGACAAAAATTTTCAAATACGTCTAGCTGGCGCACTTCACTGCAGCGAACGCTCCATGTTCCACAAGCATAGTACAGAACTGGCCGTATTGCAACGTCGTAGATTTTTAACTTGGTATTTAATGTCACAGTTTGTGATTTCCATAACCGTGACAGTTGACAAAAGGCAGTTCTAGCTTTGGAGATTCGGTTGTTAATTTCGTCTCCGCAGTTGCCTGTTGGTGATATCACGCTGCCTAGATAGCAGAATGATGTGACTTCTTCTAGCGTTTGACCGTTCAGACTGATGTTATCATTTTCGGTGCGGCAGCATTTCATTATTTTGGTTTTATTGGAATTAATGACAAGACCGACCCTGGATGCGGTTGCTGAAATTCGGTGTAACATATCGCGCACCTGGCCTACAGATTCTCCAAATATTGCGATATCATCGGCGTATGCAGCATCGGTACACCGTAGGCCATAGGAATTACATACAATGCCATCAGTGTTTCTTAGAGAAGATTCCATAACCCAGTCCACTGCAAAATTGAAAAGAGTGGGGGATAAAATTGAACCTTGACGAACTCCTGATGCAACTTGGAAGGAGTCGGAGCATTGATTGTTTATGCGGACGGTGCAGTGCATAGGTTCGTATAACATTTTTATAAGGGAAACAAGCTTTTTGGGCATACCGTCTGCTGTGATTATGTCATAAAGAGAAGGTCGATGGACAGAGTCAAACGCAGCCTTGAAATCGATAAAGGCAACAACGACGGGTCTTTGAAATTCATGCCGTGTTTGAAGTAGGGTGCGTACAGTGAAAATTTGATCAATTGTTGAACGTCCTGCGCGGAAACCGCATTGCTCTTCACGCGAGTACTTTTCTCGATGGCAAATGAATCGATTTGCTACGACAGCTTCTAGAATCTTGAAACCGATTTTGAGCAGGGATATACCTCTATAGTTGGCGCAGCAGGATCGGTTACCCTTTTTGTAAAACGGAAGTACAATTGCCGTTCTCCAGCTTTCAGGAATTTGTTCGTTCTCCCATATACGTCCATACAACCTGGTTAAACTTTGCACAGCGTTTGGCGTTAGGTATTTGAATGCTTCTGGGTGTATGCCATCATCAGTGTGAACAATATAAATATTTATCTTCAACGATACATATGGGAGTATTTTGTATCTTCTTCAGACAGTTATTGTGAGCAATAGCAGGAAATTTGCATTTCTACGTTGCCGATCTAGCTGTGCCATGACCGAATTGCTTGTTTTTCTTGTTTCAAGTTTTGAGTTAATGATATAAATGGAAACCTGTATATTGTATAGGCGTTTTTGTGTGTTAAATGCAATCAGCTAAATGAATTCTTGTTGTTTGGTAAAATATATACAGATCTAAAATTTGTTTAGACGCACTACTTCTCAATGCGGAAACCGTTCTATAATTTATATTTTGTTCAAAAATTGTCCTTTGTGTATAGTCTGAAAATTCGAAGGCCTTGACAGCTGGTCAAACAAGGTTTTTGCCAGGGGAAGATGGATGGCTGGAATTTTGACATCTAAAATTACAATAGCGCTATAATTGGTTTCAACTATGAGTTTACGGCTTCGTGCTGATTGTTCAAGAAGTGTAAATTACGTTGCAGGATCACTGTGTTCGAAACCAGTGAGGTGTCACGTACATGTGGCACAATGATGGCTCACAGTCCCCTGGGTACAAATTTGATCACTTTCTTCGTGAACACAGTTAACTGGCCAGCTTCATATGGACAATTTTTACACAATTATTTTTTACATTTGGTCTATTTTTTCCCGAGGACAAAAATTATAAAAAATTCAACGCGTTTGTTAATTTTTTTTATGGAGGTAGCGGTTGAACAGGTGGCGTTTTTGACTTTTAATTTGCAACAAATTGCTGGAAATGGATTTTGAAATTTATTTAAGGAACCCATTTGATGTTTTGCGACTAAATTTATGTATCTTATGTGTCACGTGGAATGGTCCAGATAGGTTAGTAACGCTTGATCTCAGCGGGAACAGTGACTTCGGCCGACGATATATAAACCATTAAAATTGGAATTTTTGGACCATGATTTTCTCACAACTGTCAGTTTTAGTCAATTCGGTGTTCTCAGATCAATTTTATATATCCTATTTGTTGAAACTGATACAAACAGATGAGAAATGGGTATTCCCGCTTGGCATCATGACTTTCACCGCCGATATAGTAATCCTAGACCCTCAAATCAAAATTAAAAGTATCAGTCTCAGCAATTTTGGTGTGGTGGGGGCGAAGTTACGTACCCTAGGCCAAAAAAAAACAGGGCAGACGAGGACGGACATGTAAAACTCTGTTAAATTCATGAGTTTTACGGACGGACTGGACTCATAGGACTAGGAAAGACGGGGGTAGGTTTAGGGCCTTCCCGTGGGCTCTGGGAGTTCCTGAATAGGACCCCGATAGCCCAAAGGATACATAAGAATATGACACACCCCAAACAAAAAAGGAGCTCATTCCTACCTTCGGTTCCCCCCCTTCGGGACGCCTAAAGACGCCCTGTCGGGATATTTGAAAAGCCATTAGCTAGGAATGTTAGGAATGTTTGGCTTTATCTTTTAAGCCAACATATAAACGTGCAATGTTTGCACGTTTATCCATGGGTTTAGCAGTAAGATTTAGCACCAGATGGCCTCTAAATAAGCTTAATTAGGTGATGGATGAGGCAGCTAACTCGCTAAATAGCTGGAATTTGACCTCAAATCGGCGAGTTAGCTGGGGGAAATTTGATGGATGGGGACCAGAAGACCAATCTATCCTGAAATGAGGACAGATTTCCAAGTATTCAATATGGAAAAAAGATTCAAAATTTTAAATTTGACGGGTGACCAACCATTTTTGTAGAACAGTTGGGGGGATAACAGTCGGTTTAGGGTTAGGTAAGAGGTTTAAGAGATCTGAGTAATGATCTTCAGATCTATTCTTGACACAATTTTAAAAGTTACGCTGGAATTTAAGCTAAAACTCACAGATGGTCGATCTCCGAGTATTCCGAGGGTTCAAATTTGATGTCGGCGATTTCGATTGAAGCCGACTCTCTGTAAAGGGGACCCAGGGTTTACGATAGCTGTCAAAAATAAAATCTTGGGAATTTTTCGATTGGGCGCCCGGGTTTGAACTCGAAAAAGTGGGCGTCGAAAGATCCTCACCGATTGGATGGCGACTAAATCGCTATCCTTCAAAATAGGCGAAAATTTTGAGGCGACGACTACCGCTTCGTCTCTTGGAATCAGTTCGACTTCGGCAGCGCGGAGTTCGGTCGACTCTACTGACCGGCTCCGACGCTTAGGTTTTTATTGTGTTCATTTCGCAACGAGTTTGCTTTCCCGTGCTTTCTTTCGTTTGCTTTCGATTGGCGTTTGTAATGGAATTCGGCCGACGGAGGACCCGCGTAGACATCTTCCGTCTCGCGGAAGGGGACTGGCAGTTGCCGTCCCGGACCGAATATTGTAAGTAAGGAGGTGAACCAGGCGTATGGGGGTTTATTTTCCCCAGATCATAGTGTAACAGATCATTGTTATTTGACTAGTTGTCGCGCAATTTTACCCCGATAGCTCGACCATACGCCCGTCGAAAGACGTCTTGGTTTCCCCCGTTAGCTGAGCACACTTTTACATGTTCCTTGACAACCCTTCTGTAGTCGAGTTCCGTTTCAAGCAGGTTGAGTGATTGCACGGGGGGTGTTAAGTTGTGAACACGAAAGTCGAAGTCATTCTGATTCCCCGTGGTCATAGGTAAGGCAAATCAAAATGGACGCTTCTCGTCCATGTTTTACATGATGTGCTGCGCTTGAGTTAGGGTAGTTCAAATTCATAGCTTAGTGGACCGTTCGATGCTCATGCCGCTGCTTGAGCTCGGACTGACGTTGCAGTAAGGGACAGAGGATTAGCTTCTGTCGGGCTTTAGGAAGCCCCAAAATTTCATTTATCAGTTTGAGCTAAGAAAATTTGGGGAATGTAAAAGACTAAGCAAATTCTAAACGACTCCAGCTTGAGCATAAGTTATTGGCACTCCGCAAGGAGCGATTTACATATGTATATTCTTGTACGATGTATCCGTATGAAAAGGTTATCACTAACATTGTATAGGAATCTACCCTTGACTGCCCGAGTCCTCGACAACCCTACGACACTACTTGCTAGGATCTCATACTGGATACGGCCTACGATGGCTACTCCGAAATCGCCTCGGCTAGGCCATAAGGTTTACTAGAGTTCAATATCACACGTACACGTGGTTAAGCTTTACAATAGCCCGCAGGAAACTCACCGCCTCTGAAATAAACCGACAGTACGGCTGGACGCCTCAATAGGCCACCGTACACGTGTTCAAAGGCGCGCTAGGACGCTCCAGGTTTAAAACAAAATCCCTAGACCAACCTGGTAGCAAAGAAAAATCGCGACCTCTCGCTATTTGTTTGACCCCAAACCGAGCAAGTGCCAAACCCCGCTTTCTTTTTGGAGCGACTTGATCGCTGAGTTTAAGCATTTTTCTATTTTATCGCTGGTTGCCCGTTAGGCTATGTGCTATGTATGCCCTTGCCTTGATTTTTGTCGTTTGTCTCTCTCCATTTTCATTTTCCCTTGCTAAGATTCGATCCTGCATGGGGAAATTAAGCCCGCTGCAGAAATTTCAGTATTAACCACTCGACCATCGAGGTCTGAACAAATTTAATTAAATTTTAGTGATAACTCGACTGCACAATTTCGATAGTGCAGTCGAGTCACTGTACAACGACAACGTGTACAGTACTATAGGGCAATAGGATAAGATAGAGAGAGAGAGAACACAAAAGACGAGAACAACCACAAAAGAAACAAAGCAAGAGAAGAAAGAAAGGAACCAACCAAAACAACCCCAAAAGGAAAGTACCAACCCACGACTGCTCGTGTCGCCATCTATTTAGGCTGTTGAAATAGTAACCTAGGGCGACTTTCAAAGCGAGTAAGACTCCGTCCCCTGCCGACATAACGTTGTTCAATTTATACTCTCCTACCCAAGTCAACAGCATTGTCATCGGCCTACCGGTCACAAAGTGCTAAGACAAGAAAATTCTCGATCCTCATTTTGGACTGTTGGAGACGCCCAGTGGAACTTATCGTAAATTGGTGTAAAACCCGGCCTAAGGACAAAACGCTACGACAGACTCAGTATGGCTGTTAGGTAGGATTTACTGAACTAAGACGGCACACCGGACGAATTATTTATCATTGGACGTCCATATAGGCACCTAGCTCTTTGTGCGACGATTATCAGTACCCGATTGTTTGTTCTATACGTATTCGTTGCTTTCTCATCTTGTTCTAACTTGTACAATAGACAGTTTTGTTAATGCAACTATGTCTTAACTTTTGTCTTAGGTCTATGCCTTTCCGCGTACCCCGATGCATGCCCCATTCGACTAAAGTTATATGGTAACGGGGCGAGCTAACATTTCTCCCGCACGGGCCCCTAAGTGTGCGGAAAGCCCCGCGTTATCTAGAGCGAACTTCTAAGCATGCCAGAACACATAACCCGAGTTATAGCGGACTTAGTAGAACGTCTCGGGTATAGATTTTGGTCCGGTATTTCCGTGAACGTGCTCGCTCGCACCGCCTCGCTCCCCGAATAGACGCGGACAAGGGAATGGACGAGTTCGACTGCCTCCGAGTTCCTGTTTGTATGACGCTTTTACTGCTCGTAGTCACTCTGTATTGTATATATCTTGAAATAAAACTTTGAAAATCACCCCTAGCGTCCTGTGTTGCTTGTATCCAGGCGTAATAAGTGCGTCCGAACGGACGGGCCAACTCTGCGTGCCACGGCTTGACGAGTGGAACATTCCAAGCCCTGACACGTGCGGTTCGCCACCATTGTTCATTACGATAGATACCGAATTACAACGAGAGTGTTCCACCAAATCACTTATCAAATTTACTGGTTTAACAGTCACCCTCATTCGAAGGATAAAATTTACTGGAACGACTTTATCACTCAATGTGAACACAGTCAAAATTATCACGTTACAAAACAGATAGTCCGACGTTAAACGTTTCAGGGCATGTCGGAACCCTGTGGGGGCCACTTAGGCTACAAAGAATAAAGTGTTCGACCGGGCATAAACTCAGTGTACCTCGAATTTCACTTAGTAAACCTAAATTATCACGCGTTTTTACTTTAAATTACGCTAGACAAAACAACTTCCGTTGGACTAGGATAGGGAATATCGGATTGACATCATGACCTGCGAGCAGGTTTCGGTGTCAACCTCCCTGGGGGACCTCAGTGATCATGCCAGGATACTAGACATGTGCGCAACCAATCGGGCGGGGTACGAACACACCCCGTGAAGCGCGCCTGCGGCCTGCTAAGCTCCGTAACTTTTTGGGTCTGACCAAGAAAAGTGGCTAGATCGCAAATTTTAGGGTCCACCCTTGAGGTTATGATAGCCGGGGTCGTAAGGGCATGGTGTTAGGAAGTTGCGCCATGCAGCTGCGTCACCGTTATTACACAAACACCATCTACGTGATCAACAAATAGACATTGCTCAGAGCACAATCAACGTTGTGCTACGAGTCGACAGTATCACAGTTTTGCCAGCCACCATCTCAGCATCGACATCACCATAACCATGTCAATCATCAAGGAGCAGTTATCATAATGAGCGTCAGTCCACCGACGACAACAGACTCCGGATTATTTGCGTCATCATCAACTTGTTGCGACTGTCACAGTTTCTGAACGTTACAATCGTATCAACCCAATCGCACTCAGGACGTACAGAAAGCCAATCAGGACATCATCGAGTGAGCAGAACTTTCTTTGTGTTGCTATTTGACGACACCCCCGTCGTTGCGAAGGTCTCTAAGGCGCACACCAGCGAAACAGACAGCAGCAGAACCATCGCCTGAACCGCAGCCCCGCACCTTCGGAACGCCACGTCGGGTTCTGTCGTTTTCAACTTCTGGCGCTTCTACTCCCCAAAGAACTATAGCTGCTTGTTGAGCACAGCCTTATCCAGCCGCGCACCCATCGGACGCTATACCTCCAAAACCGACGCAACCACCCGTACCAAATTCTGCGGCACCTACTGCAGACCGCATGTGGAAGGTCGAATGGCATCTGAACTGGGTAGGAACATGGGTTGAGGCGACTGACTAGCAACCTTTGACGTCGAATGCGGCACTTACTACATCTGTCCAACCTGTTCCAACACCACACCGAACACCTGAAGAATTATCTGATATATTTCACAACAAGGTGCTCCAAGCTCGATTTCCAACAATAGTTCCAATGAAGAAGACTTCCGAAGTGATCACAGGCCCATAGTTTATTATCCCATCGCAAGCAAGTAAAAGCTTGGTCCAAGGCATTGAATAATCTAAAACTGGGCAGTGTCGTTCGAGGAATTGCAACAAAGTAATTGGAATGCACTTACCTGCTTCGATAGTAAAACTTATCCTTTATTATCCCATCGCAAGCAAGTAAAAGCTTGGTCCAAGGCATTGAATAATCTAAAACTGGGCAGTGTCGTTCGAGGAATTGCAACAAAGTAATTGGAATGCACTTACCTGCTTCGATAGTAAAACTTATCCTTTATTATCCCATCGCAAGCAAGTAAAAGCTTGGTCCAAGGCATTGAATAATCTAAAACTGGGCAGTGTCGTTCGAGGAATTGCAACAAAGTAATTGGAATGCACTTACCTGCTTCGAATCTAAGCGAATGAAAATTGCGAATGCAACATTTGAACTATGCTCTACAAGTTGCGTTACAATAACAAAAATTGCAGACATATTACTGCAACTTTTAGCAAAGTGTAATGTGTTTTCTTTCAGAATCCAAGTCATCCACTGCAGCCAAGTTAACAACGTCGACTGCATCTTTACCACCTCTACAACAGTAGCTAAACGACTGACTACAACTCTGCAGGCGAATATGGATAAGAATAACCGTCCTCAGACACAGCCTCCTACAACTCGGCGTACTACAACGCCTTATGTACATCCGTCTGGCGCTACAGCACCCAAACCCGAGCTGACAACTCCACGTTCACCAAACGATCCCAGCGGTTCCCCTGATGAAGGAGGCTCTGGCATTGGGAGAACGTCTGCGTTAGCCGGCGTATTTATCGCATTAATTGTGGCTGTTCTTGCAATATCTCCTCATTTGCAGGTGTCAGTCAGAAGCCTTATGATCCTAATCAAGGAGCGACGACTGCTGACTTAAACGGCGGCGTAATGCATTCGGCCGTAGCTGACGACAAAAAGCTATCAACATTTGGTGTACAACCAGCGGGCCGGATATGATAAGACGACGCCTAATGCTGGGCGACAGCGGGGCCACACCTCCCCGCTCGTTGCAACCTGTTGTAAATGTGGGACCAAAGAGGAAATAATACAGTGGCCCAACCAACTTTAAACGGTTCTGCAGCGAAGGCTCAGAAACCAGTAAAAGAATGGTTTGTTCGAGGGCAGGTTCAATTTTAATATTAGCAGTAATCCGTTTTGCAATATGAGCAGGATGATGTGTGAGTGCACCGAGATAAGTTTGCTGCGCAAAACTGAATCGAAAGTATAGATATTACAGATTTTGAAGTATTTTATTCCGACTGAGGCTAAAACATAGCGAACAAAATCATATGAACGCGCCCGGCACATAGTAACGACTGGAAAGGACTATCCGAACAGTGTCGATGGTGGATAAGGATACGGTTTGATTTATTGCAAACGAAAGAAGTATTGAAAATCGGCTCATCTGATATTAACAATACTGCAAAAAAGGGGCTAGTATTCTCAACTGTCGAATCGAATATCTCAACGTTTCTCCGGCACAGTGAAAGATTTAACCAAGCGCATTGTTTCAAACGCAATCGTTATGGATAACGTTCTCTCGTATCATGAAGAAACAGCAAGACGTGTTAGAATAGTCTAAACGTTGTGATAAATTGCCTCAGTTTCTGGTTTCGGTTGACCCTTATTTCACTTCACCGATACGACATTACGACGATAGAATGTCGTTGAAACACTCACTTGAAAATTACAATTTGTGTGTCGAGTGGTGTTAGTTTTTCATGAATTGCTGCACGGGAAGCAAACTGTTTGGACATTGTTGCACAGTATTAATGCCGACGGTTTTACTATTTCAAAACTATTACGATATATATAATTGATAAGATTGAATATTTGGTCTCAATCTTAACCACTGGATCATAATAATTCACTCTATTTGGAGCAATCGATGGACGTTTGTCATCGACGCGACGTGACTGACAATTAATGAGTTTGCTCTAATATATTGACATTGACGGTCTTTTTATAATATTTATTTATGTTTGGAAGCCATAATATTACCAATTTTCGGTTTGCATACAATATAAGCTTTGTTTCGCTAATTTTAAACTGTCGGAATGTTCTTTTCCATTGTTTTCTGTTTAGTGTTTATGTTAGACTATTGAGTAGTAACATGCCAATTGTTAATGCATTTACGCCCATAACTGCATTTGGAAACGGCCGATTGTAAGGATTTCCTAAGTAGCAACTTAATCCTTTAACATGCTCAAAATAACTGGTTGCAATGTTTGACAATTTGAGCCTTGACACACAGGCAAACCCTTAATAAAATGACTGCAGTTGGGGTACACGAACCAACGAGCAATTTAGGAGTTGTTTCTCGGTTGCTTAAGGAATATCACGTAGCAAGTGGGTAACAATGTATATTCAGTCTCACAACAAACTCAGTAATCTCTCGCTTCGAAGTATGCGCTGTCTCCGTTAGGCAGTAGTTAGTATTAAAAGGTTAATAGATGACACTTAAGTATAGTTATAAATACTATGAAGAATTCGTTTAAGTATTTCCGCAACGTGGACTCATCCCTGACCTGCCTTGTCATGTCGTCACGATCAAAAGGAGTAAATATCAATATTACACCCGACTCAGGCTGGCTGGAAATCATATTTGGTTAGGATCGTCTTTCTTAGGCCATATCATCGAGCTTCAGGTTTCGTATCATCGAGATCGACAAGTTTTCTGAAGCTCAATTATTTGCGGCGCCGCACCCGGGACCGATGTGGGATCGAATCTGGTCAATCGACTCTTTGCCAGAAATATCGACACGACAAATTTTGGCATGATATGGCGTGTTTTCAGCGTAGAACGAATGTCTATTAGGCTATCAAACACCCTGGCTAGGATTTGTTTTGTTGCCTATAATCCAACTTGACTTTATTGTATCTTCTTAGGAGGTTTGCGGTCGACGAACCCGATTTTTTAAATGCAGCCTATTTTCATTTGTTTTGGGTGTAGGGCATTTAGAATGAGCTAAGTATAGGTTTTTAAGAACACTGAATGCAATTATTTCGTTTTATCAAGTATTGCACGCATATTTTATGCCTTTTATGGGTTTTTAAAGACACTGGGGCGCATGAACCCGATTTAAGAATATAGTCAGTTCAATAGTTTGGATACGTAATGCATACAAAGCATCAGTAATTGTCTACATATGGATATTTTGTGTTGATGAACCCGATTTCCAAAATATAGCATGCCTCCAGTACTTTGGTTACGTAGTGCGTGGGCGGCATAAAAATTGTCTATATAGGTTTATCGGTATGCTGGATACGATGGCTTGATTATCTAGAGACCAGCACAAATACCTCACGCGTTGTCAGCTGTTTTTGACGATATGAAATCGACGAGGTTTCAGATTTCAATGGATTCCGGGCTCCAGGGGTTTTTTGGTTGTATATACTTCCAATACCAGCTTGTTACAAACAATTACTCAAACTGATAACATATAATTGAACCCACGCTCGCTCCGTTTCAGCCATCGACGTAAGATACTAGTATATTAGAAGTGTGTAAAAGTTTAAAAACACAAACAGGATACTGGTTCACTAGCGGATGGCCAAGGGAATCGACGATACTATGGAACCCGAAATACTGATATTAGCTCTAGATGAGTTATATGCAGAATTGTATCACTACCTACAATACTACAGCGTGGATCGGAGGAATTCATAGCTTCCAGTTATAGTTTCGTAGTGATTAAGATGAAAACTCTTTATTGAAGCTCCATATTCGTTATTTTTGTGTTTTTAAATAATTGTGTGGTATTTATTATCGGATAATTCGCATTCTCTTTGCCGTTTTCTAGTTAGAGAAGTTGCAACATTTCTTGTAGATCAGAACATTATCCCGCATCAATTAATGTGTATTTCGTACAGTGTTGAACAAACTTTTGCTGCATCGATCGAATCAACCTGGCCGCAAGCCTCATACGTTTTGTATGAACTTCTCCTTAAGATATCTTGGAAAGCCCTCAAATAATAACGCAAGTGCAAACGCTCACTTCATGATAAACTCGGTTAGTGCATCTCTTCACAATTTACACCGTATCAAATGTGTGACACTCACACTATGCGGGATAAATACCTTATCTAAGCTGACTCCTATGCTCTAAATCTAAAACCCAAATCGGTTATGGGTATTATATTCTTTGTTTTATGTTATTTATAGAATTTAACGATTTCGTCACTTCTGCCATGATCTTTGTGAACATTAATTTTGTCATTACTCTTGATTCCGCAAATTCTAATGACAATGTACCATTAGAAATACTACATATATGTTTAACTGTTCCGCCGGGTGAAAAGCAGTATGTGTGGTGACACCTCACATTGTCATAATGTTTTCAAAATATGTAATTAAGTTTTAGTTGGTTGAAAATTTGAAATTATTTAAAAATGAATCACGTAGCTAATTTTTGAGTCGGTTAGAATATTTACATTAAAGTAAAAACGTCTAACACATAGACCTTAGGAAGGAATTCGACAATATGGACGTTTTTTATTTAATACGTTTAGTTATCCGCATTCTTGGGTATATATACTTCTAGAGGTATACGTTTAAACTACGTTATTTTTTTCGGTATCGCCGCTAACATGACCCGAAATGGACAGGTTTGGCTAGGCTATGATACTTATGGGCTGCAACATTATCCCAGAAACATTCTCTACATCAGGCAATAAAATGTCATGTCGTGGATAGTTTTTGTCAATATCAATGGAAATGTCGTTTCTCGCTTGTAAGGTTGAAATAGCTAGTTCAATGTGACTGAGGTATGGTTGGTAAATGTTCCTTCGGCAGCATCTTAAAAGTAGCAATTGGAAACCAATATTAAATGAGGATTAATGGTGAAATTGCTTTTACCTTCTTATTTCAAATACAAAATTTAATACTGACTTGTCCTTTAAAAAGCAGTATGTGTGACGAATCTCGATGTGATAACACGATCTGACGCACCGTTCTTAGTATAGTTCAGAACAACTACACACATTTGGCAGTTTTATGAAAGTCGCTTGAGACACCCAAAGCTTGTGCAATATCAAATTCAATCAAACGCCGTATCGAGCTTGACAAATACATTGATATCACGTCCGTAGAATAGAGTTGTTGCCCGACGGTAGTGAGCGAGACGTTCCGAACTGATTTAACCAATATAGCAGATCGATTCATTCAGAAGCATGGTAGACTTGACATGACAATATGGCAAGTTCTGCAGCGGGTTTGCACATTTATATGTCTTTAAGTTTGTAGCACGGCATTTGCAGTATGTCATTAATAGAAACGTCAGTACGGTGTTTTTAGTAATTTTGTCATTAATGTCCGCGTCAACAGTATTGCGATATTTATATCCTGGAAGCCTAGCCTTTGTAATGTTGAACACCGCAAGAAACAAACTGTGTGCATTCAAACGAAACTCATTGAATTGCTGCTATTGGGCAAGTTTTCTACATGTGGACGCGTTGCTGCGAAGGATCGAATCCTACGCTATTTCTCCAGCATCCTCGATGCTGGACTTTAGCCCGATTCGTCCGGTCGTTCGGAGATTTTCAAGCAGCATCTAGTTTCAGTAAGTTGCGATGGTTCCCATGGTTGTGAAATTTATTGCACCGTATTTTACGTACCTTAATAGCATTTGGCTTCTTTAAAATAGGTTTTTTATGTACAAGTTAACCGCATTTACATGCTGCTGTAATACACTGCGTGCAATATACAACAAAATGTTATTTGAAGAGTAGGATATAAAAACAGCGACTAAACAGAATATTCATGGTGTTGTTGGGTGAGAAATCTCCAATGCGACTCTTTCCTATTTCTTGTAGCTTTTTTGCTAATACACGCTCATATAAAGAAATATCCTAAACAGTTTCATAGTCATCTCCAGATATCGCAATTTTTATCCTTAATTGACATTGTTATAATATGACGACGCTAAACTAAACTGATTCCCGTCGTTCCGGATCTCAATTTAATATCTGCCTATAATTAAGGCACGTGGCTTTACAAATTTGCAAACAATGACTCCAGTATTGTTTATATAAATATCTGCGATGCATGTTGGCTTGTAAGAAATTTTAGCCAGTCTAAAACGAAGTAGACCTAAAATTTTATGGGGTTGATGTTTCAGAAAAGTCATCACACGATTCTTCCTGGCCCACAACTTGATATGAAAAATCTCGATTATGCCGTTAATGGTGAAAAAATATTACTGCTTTTATGGGGCATATAAGAGCAACATAGGACTATCTTGTATTTTTAAAAGCACAGTAGGCTCTTAGATCATACTTTAGAGCTCAGGCTGAGTGTCAGGGCAGAAACAAGCAGTTATTTTTAGAAAATTGGCATTTGTAATATAATTTAATAGCCAAAATGTTTTTATTGCATTCATATTTTGCATATTTTATTTAAAATTCTTGACAGGCGTCATAATAAAGCTCCAATCTAATTCAGAATACTGTTATATTTGGCATTTCGTTACTATCGTGTTGTTGGAAAACTTTATGTCACACTTGCGCTATCACATTATTTTCCGCTTTGTTCAGATTTAGATGTGTTCATGCAAGGTTATATGTTGCAGATATGGTTAAAAGCTAGGTTTTGATATATATACACTGATGTTAAAACGCGTATATTCCGATTATAAGATTAACTAAAAGGCATGAGTATCGGATAGTAAACGGCTCAACTTACTATTCGACTAAACTATAGGGTAGCATATTAAATGCCCGGGCACCCGAATCTGACTTTGGGGTAGTTCTTTGGGGTAATCTGCGACGTTCAAATTAGGTAACTAAATCCGTAAATAAGGCTAGTAGGGTGCGATAACGTCAAGCTGAAAAATTGTTTCCTCCGACCTTCAGTACAGTACTGCTTGCTGACTCTCCCATGGTGGCCAAGGAAAGTGGTGCCAGGAACCATCAAAGATGAACTGATCTATGCTGCCATATGTTAAGAATACGAGTTCGACAGAAGAAATGGAAAAATGCCATTATACAAATGTATCGGTTACCAATGGTTGCGTGCTTTTCCCGGCAAAGATACAATAGTTCGATATATGATAAACGTATCATTTCCTCCTACTGAGGGCAAAGTAAGTTTTGGGCTATGATAAACGTATCATTTCCTCCTACAGAGGGCAAAGTAAGTTTTGGGCTATGGAAAACGTATCATTTCCTCCTACAGAGGGCAAAGTAAGTTTTGGGCTATGGAAAACGTATCATTTCCTCCTACAGAGGGCAAAGTAAGTTTTGGGCTATGGAAAACGTATCATTTCCTCCTACAGAGGGCAAAATAAGTTTTGGGCTATGGAAAATCCATAAATATAATTTGGTTTTCGAAAAAATAAACAGTGTTGATCCTGTTTTATATAATATATAAGTCATGTTCCTTTAACGCATTTCTAGCATCTCGGCTCATGGAGTTACCAGCTCCATGCCGATTTGCACTGTGTGTGAGTTTGGATCTTGGTTGGGGTAACTGTGATAACTTGGTAATAAATCATTGTAAACCTAAGCGTTTAATTCTACCTTAAATCTCAGAGATGAAAAGAAATAGTTCCTTTTTCAATATTCTGATTTAGAAATTTAGTCAGAGCTATGATCTTAGCCTAAGATTATGGTAGGTCTGGGACAGCCACGTAAAGCTGTATTTTTCTAATCAAAACGTTTTTCAAGATTGCTTGTTTCAGGGTAACAATATGGCAAAGTAATATACGCTATCATCTTGGGATATCTCGCGCTCATGAATTTATATCGCCATTACAGGGTTTGTCGTGAAAATTGATATTATTTACTTTCTTATCTCTAAATCTATTGTTATGAATATCTTTCGGGCGTCCCCTTTGGTTTAGCGGGTGGATTCAGCTGGATTATAGGCCAATATTTTTGTAGTTCCTGTATTACATGATTTATAGATAACATAATGGAATCTTCATGTAAATTTTCAATTGTCAGTCATCCTTGTACGCTTTTTACTTTTAAGCCTTACAACAACAACAATATTTATTACCAGTCAAGCCAGCCTTATAGTATAGAGAAATATATACATGTCTGTTTACAAGGTATCCTCAAGTGGAACAGACCAGATCCTGTCAAATCGAACAGCAAAACAGACTGAGAATAACAAGTAATAAAGGTTAAACAGAAAGGCGGACAAGCCTACCTCTTGTATCTGCTTATAAGTTTCTCCCAAATTTGAGGTTTGCTGTGAAATCAAATTTTGATAATATTTCTCTAAAACTTTTAGAATTTCTAGCAAGCACTACCGGTATACTATTAACAGTTTCAGGCAAATTATTGCATGTTCCAATATTTCGAAACATGAACGAGTGTAAAAGAAGACTAGTCTTCGGCTTTGGCTTACGGATACAATAATCTGTCTGATCAAATTATAGCACTTTGATATAAGACCTTGGTATGAACAAATTCATAGCTAATGAATTGCAGTTTTGTGTGTTTCCTTTAGTACGAATTGACAGAACTGTTTTGTGGTGCTCGTATCGGTCCTGGCTGGTAGACTGAAAGAGTACATCAGTAAAATATGATAACGGTAAAGGACGACATAAAATTATAAACAATTCCTATACAATGAATAAATGGCTCAGTATTAAGCATATCTGCTCTTGCGTCATTGAAGAAATGCTTAACAACAATTATCGAGCTGGTGTGGTATCTCGCTGTTGTTGATAGATAGTACCATCGGAATCACTCATCCTGAACGACAATACCGTAATTGGAGTATCTATGTTAAAAGTGCACGTCATGTTCCAGTCTTACAGTATGAAATACAATTTTAAGGAACAGTTTAAATATCCGATGCCAGGGTACCCGATACACAGCACAGGCACCTGGCATGTAGCAATTTAGTTGTTCCCTTGCTTAGTTACTAAGAATACATAGTTAAATTATAGTTATACATGCATGTAGACGCTCCGAGGATTCGGTGGGAGGATGGCGGAGGGGCAGAGGCCCTTGGGGGAAGTCCTCGGGAAGGGTGCTGAAAGAAAGTTGACCAAGGCTATCCCACATTAATTGTCACTTTAATTTGCCAGTTTTGCTAATTAGGATGTGTAGTGTGGTACCCTCAGGAGGAAAATCAGGACCTTGGGGGTGGCGATGCTGCGAGATCTCAGCAGGGGTGTAGCTTCCCTGAATCTCTGCTTCGGCATGTATGAGTTGCAGTGTATAGATTTTTGAATTATAAATTAGCTTATGTTGTAGTATTTTATTGGTAGTCATGCAATATTTAGTCTCGAATTTGCCTGGAAATGACAAATCGATAACAGACCTGCGGTGAAATACTGGTTGCACTCCAGGATTCAACGCTATCAAATCTGTGCCACAACGTATGTTATGAACAGCAGCGTTTTCAAAATAATGCTGTTAACTATTTCACACAACACATTAATTTGCATTGAACTATCAATCCCAGAAGCTTAACTATCGCATTAACCAACGATTGACGATGTGTATGTGGCTAAGTGATGGAATGCTGTGTTTACGGTCTAAATCTTAAAGGAAAGAGGGCTTGCGTAAAATATTGCTTTTGACAACAGTATCTGGGAAATGCAATAAATATAGTTCTGGGAGAAAATACGTGGTGGTCAGATTTGAGGATTTGTGAAAAAACTATTTAAAATGGAGCGTCGTATAAAATGTTTTAGCTTATAATTTTTGGATGAAAATTTGTGGACTCTGGATTTCTGGAAGTCTGGACTTCTGGAAGTTAGAATTGCTTGAAATCGGATTTTTAGAAGTATGAATTTCTAGAAGTCTAAATTTCTCTGGAGTGTTTTAAGACAAATGAGTTGCATTTTTTAGAAGTATGGATTTCTAAAAGTCTAGATTTCTTGATTGTTTTAAGAGAAATGAGTTGTATCAGGTTGTAAAGCCGAGATGTAGACAAAGCACTTTAGGCCCTAAGCTTTCTATGTACAGCTATTCATACAGTCATGTGAATTGCCTACATTTTTTTGTATTAAGCTGTTGTTAAAAATGGGAATCTGGTAAGAATAGATTCGGTCTAACCAGCAGCTAAGCACTAGACTACACCAGTCGTTAAATCAGTTTGCCATTAGTCCTTGTGCATGCTTCGTTGAAAACTGTTCTAAAACGAATTTCTTATTCTTAACTATAATTATGCCTAGTTTTCACACGAACATAACCAGCAATTTGTAAAATAGATAGTATCTTTGATTAAAATGAATAGCTCTATTGGAGTTAAACGTTATTCGCATATCGCCATCAAGAAAATGTTTTATTAGGACGAAGCTAATTCTCGGCTTCACATATGTATAAAGAAACATTTCTTTTCAAAGTTTCTATTAAACACAGTAGCTGGCTTACAAACACGTCACTCAATTTGTCCAAAATTTCCAACTGTACACTGGGGCATCATAATATTCAGGTATTTCAAAATTGTGAATCACTTGTTTGTTTCTATATATTGCAAAGTAAACTCTAAATCCGCTAAGGCATGGTCTGGGGTTAGAGTTTTGTTGGATAAAAATCATTACAAAATAAATTTCTCTGTAACCGTTGGGTTGAAAACCCTAGTTCCCTGCAAACATTAATTCGGCCGTCGCTGTTCCATTAATTTGAAGTATTTGACAGAAACAGTGTAAATACGTATACAAAATTAGCCAAAGTTAAACCTTGCTGACTTTGGTTAGAAGCCCGCGATAGGCTTCTAGTAATGGGGTTATTCGATTGCGAGAGCAATAATGTAACTGTCACGACTGCGCTATTAAATATATCAAAAATTGTTTATTTTATAGAGGAATTACATAGCTAGCCCCAGCTATTTTTACTAGCATTAAAACTGTCAGTTTCAAGCCAACGGTAACGGAGTATCTAGTTTTTTTCGTAGGTTCAAGTTGATTCCAAATTCCACCATTTGGCAATTGAAATATGAGAAACTATCGAATTTATTATAACATTCTAAACAGTGTCGGTACACGTAAAGCAAACAGAAAACTTTAAATGTGTAGAATTCATATTACATATCAACTGGGTGGAACATATTTAATAACCAATAGCAAACTTAGCTTCAGGTTCTTGTTTTTTCGGACACAAAAGAAAATATTTCGTACAACATTTCTAGCGTTTCGTAATCTATCGTCCTTTTCAATTTGTCGAAACCTCGTCAGAAAACATGGGCAACTTCGTTATGTGGTACCGAACTATTCATTGTTCTAGCAACGAAAACCACACATACGTCGCATTTTTCTTAACAATATTGTGATAAAAGTGGAAAACCCAAAGCGACAAACTTGGCAAAATCCTAATAAACCAAGTCAAGGTATTTTAATTACAAACATATATATCGACAATTATACATCTACAGCACAAAAGAAATGAAATAGATTGCAGACAAAAGCTATTTTGAGAGTGCTTTTTATTCCACTAACGGGGATAACAGGATTCGCTCGGGATTATATCCACAGTTATACATCTACAGCACAAAAGAAATGAAATAGATTGCAGACAAAAGCTATTTTTAGAGTGCTTTTTATTCCACTAACGGGGATAACAGGATTCGCTCGGGATTATATCCACAGTTATACATCTACAGCACAAAAGAAATGAAATAGATTGCAGACAAAAGCTATTTTGAGAGTGCTTTTTATTCCACTAACGGGGATAACAGGATTCGCTCGGGATTATATCGACAATTATACATCTACAGCACAAAAGAAATGAAATAGATTGCAGACAAAAGCTATTTTGAGAGTGCTTTTTATTCCACTAACGGGGATAACAGGATTCGCTCGGGATTATATCCACAGTTATACATCTACAGCACAAAAGAAATGAAATAGATTGCAGACAAAAGCTATTTTTAGAGTGCTTTTTATTCCACTAACGGGGATAACAGGATTCGCTCGGGATTATATCCACAGTTATACATCTACAGCACAAAAGAAATGAAATAGATTGCAGACAAAAGCTATTTTGAGAGTGCTTTTTATTCCACTAACGGGGATAACAGGATTCGCTGGGATTATATCCACAGTTATACATCTACAGCACAAAAGAAATGAAATAGATTGCAGACAAAAGCTATTTAGAGTGCTTTTTATTCCACTAACGGGGATAACAGGATTCGCTCGGGATTATATCCACAGTTATACATCTACAGCACAAAAGAAATGAAATAGATTGCAGACAAAAGCTATTTTTAGAGTGCTTTTTATTCCACTAACGGGGATAACAGGATTCGCTCGGGATTATATCCCAGTTATACATCTACAGCACAAAAGAAATGAAATAGATTGCAGACAAAAGCTATTTTGAGAGTGCTTTTTATTCCACTAACGGGGATAACAGGATTCGCTCGGGATTATATCCACAGTTATACATCTACAGCACAAAAGAAATGAAATAGATTGCAGACAAAAGCTATTTTGAGAGTGCTTTTTATTCCACTAACGGGGATAACAGGATTCGCTCGGGATTATATCCACAGTTATACATCTACAGCACAAAAGAAATGAAATAGATTGCAGACAAAAGCTATTTTGAGAGTGCTTTTTATTCCACTAACGGGGATAACAGGATTCGCTCGGGATTATATCCACAGTTATACATCTACAGCACAAAAGAAATGAAATAGATTGCAGACAAAAGCTATTTTGAGAGTGCTATTTATTCCACTAACGGGGATAACAGGATTCGCTCGGGATTATATCCACAGTTATACATCTACAGCACAAAAGAAATGAAATAGATTGCAGACAAAAGCTATTTTGAGAGTGCTATTTATTCCACTAACGGGGATAACAGGATTCGCTCGGGATTATATCCACAGTTATACATCTACAGCACAAAAGAAATGAAATAGATTGCAGACAAAAGCTATTTTGAGAGTGCTTTTTATTCCACTAACGGGGATAACAGGATTCGCTCGGGATTATATCCACAGTTATACATCTACAGCACAAAAGAAATGAAATAGATTGCAGACAAAAGCTATTTTGAGAGTGCTTTTTATTCCACTAACGGGGATAACAGGATTCGCTCGGGATTATATCCACAGTTATACATCTACAGCACAAAAGAAATGAAATAGATTGCAGACAAAAGCTATTTTGAGAGTGCTTTTTGTTCCACTAACGGGGATAACAGGATTCGCTCGGGATTATATCCACAGTTATACATCTACAGCACAAAAGAAATGAAATAGATTGCAGACAAAAGCTATTTTGAGAGTGCTTTTTATTCCACTAACGGGGATAACAGGATTCGCTCGGGAATAACTTCTCAGGGTTAATGTATTTGGTTGTTTGGCGGAAACTAATCAATTGGTGGCTAGAACATTTGGGCAAAACGAAAACTTGTCACCTTGGAAGGTATATTATGTTAATCATAGCTTAATACTAATTTAATGCCACATAATGAACCGTATGTGTTACATAAAACTCCTGTCCTAATTCCTGCGTAGATCCGAGTTACCAAAAGCGATGTGGAAACCCAAATTTTAGTGTCTAGTCAGACAACTATGGCGCAACCAGCGCTGAAATGACAACCCAAAACGGCTAATGTACCAGCCAGGTTGGTCTATGCAAGTCGACTAGGGAACGCTAGAACTACGACACGGAGTCGGCAATATCAACTTCTTCCAACAAAGTATTTTGCGGACTCACAAACCGTTGATTAAAGTAAGCAATTAAATGAAACTTTTAAGCAACAAACTATGCGGCATTTCTACTTTACGGCAGGAGTCTCCCTTCGAACTTCGAGACACAGGTCCAGGTGTGTGAAGGACGGCTCCGACTGTGGAAGTTGTTTGGATAAACCTTGGCGTTGTTGCATTGCTTGAGTCATATTTTTTATTATAACCGAGGCACGATGTGATTTTTTATTGGATAAGATGACATTGTGGCAAAACTGATGATTTCATTATAATTATTTCTTTTATTATAAAACCAGTTTTACGAACTTCAGTAAACAGCTTTTATTGTTCAACCTGTATTCTGTTGTGTTGAAATCATGCACACAATGTAGTGTCCACCCTTGAGAACCTTTTATTATAAGGTTTACTTCATAGAGATGGGGACCTGAGATAAAGCGATAAGTCTATTTCAGCGAGTATCCAAACAGTACGAGGCGCATTTGTGTGAATAATAGACTAAAAATTTTGCTTTACAACATAGGTTTTGTTCACTCAGAACTTAACTCAAAAATTGGTCTCATAATATAGACGGTTCATTATGCGGCATTAAATTAGTAATAAGCCTAGATGGACATAATATAACATTCTAAGCGACAAATGTTAATTTTCCTTAAATGTCCATGCGATGAGTTAAACAGGCGATAGATTGTCCTGGCGACCAATTGTCCTGGCAATAAATTGTCCTGGCGACCAATTGTCCTGGCAATAAATTGTCCTGGCGACCAATTGTCCATATGACAAATTATCCTGTTCCTGTAACTTATATAACAGGCGTATATTGTTGGCTACATTCCTGTTCACCATTTACCGCTTTAGCAAGTTGAGTCGAACGGTATTAAAGTCTGAGAATTGACTTCGTTTTGAGTTAAGGCTTAGGTTTAGTTAATTTAATTAATATATATATTTAATAAATATATATAGTTAATTAAATATATATAAATTAATATAAAATTAATAATAATAATTTAAATATAATTATATATAAATTAATTAAATATATATTTAATAAATATATATCGTTAATTAAATATATATAAATCAATACAATAATAATAACTTAAATATAATAAAATATATAAATTAAATATACATATGTTTAATAAATAAATATATATATATAAATATGCCATATAATATTTTCAGTACTGCCTCATCCAACGGAGTCCAATGGTGCTAAAATTTCCGCCGTATCTTTAATATTACACAATTTCGGTCTGGGCTGACTAGGAAAGACCCATACAGGTTTCAACAGTATAATTACCGGAATAAAAGTTTAATATGCTCGCGTGCTACGTTATGCTAGTGTAAGAATTGGCACGTTTATAATACAGCAACCGATCGATGTATTTGGCTAAATCTTTTGGGTATGCTTAACGCTACGCGCCTTAAAATACAATATTATAGATCTGTGCCTGCTCGGGAATACTGTCACTGATAACAGCCATGTTACCTTACTATTGTTTGTAGCTAGATTGTAAGTGAACGGTTTTAGTTCAAATTTTCACAATCGACGTGACTTTATTTGGCTTGCCTATGGAAGTAATATCATTGAGATATGATCTCGTTTAGGACAAATTTTACAGTTCAACTATGAGCCTAGGCTAAACTTAGGCTTAGTCTTAGGCTTAGAGTTAGGCTCAGGCTTTTAGACCCAGGATTAGCGTTGAGCTAGAACGACTCGATGGCAGAAACTAGGCATGATACGCTAGGTGGAAATTTGACATAATCCTAAGAACTGTTCTGACTTAGTTCATAAATATTACGATGGCTTGTAGGTTTAACATGATGAAAAATGACGTCATCAACGTTTCCCTACATTTTCATTGTTACTCGTATATTAAATAATTTAATATAACGTAAGTGAAATTAAATTATGCTACTAACCGAACTGTCTCAGCGCAGCATCTAGTAATTCTGAAAAAAAGAAACACCACCTTTAAAAACACTTATGCGGTACGTTTCTTTTGAGAACAACAGAATGCAGGTTCTTTTTATTAAATTATACTTTTGTTGACGTCGAAGATTATTTCAAAGCGATCTTTCGCCCACAGTCAACCCAAAACAGGTTGTAGCCTCCTGTTTCAGTTATATTATTTTTATGTTATTGGCCGACAATCCCAGACAATAAAGATAATTTACATAAATCCCAATTCTATTATATTTTGAAAAGCGCACTGTAAAAGGTTCCGAGAATCAAAAATACTTCAGTGTTGCGTAAAAACAAATTTACTGGGACAAAGCAAAAATCAATATTTATATCAAAACTTTGATTCGAATTTCTTAATAGTGCTTTTCAGTCGATATTGATTACAACTGGACTAAGTTTAATAGTTTTCGCTGTCGGAAAGCCGATATACAGCCACTTTTTAGGTGCACAATTCGTCGAAGCAATGATGGAAACTGACTACATGCGTCTTCTTAATGCCCGCTTAATTTCACCTGAACTAGACAACTGCCCGGTCAGAGACAACTCAACGTCGATTGCGTTTTGGCGTTGTATTTTGCGGAGCTTAGCCACGTCAGGCAATCATGTAACTAGTACCAATGCAATATTACAAGTCACCGAGCCGGATCTCAAGTAAACATACTTTGTGGTAGATTAACTAAAAACTAGGTGCTTCAAAAAGACCGTTGGTTTTCTACAATTTTGGGCTCATATGTTCAACCTGAAGCCTGTTATATTATTTTCTATGGAAAAAATCGGTGAAAAAATCATAAAATTGCTGCACCGATTACTTGGTTTACTCAAAGGTTATGCAGCAGCAAATGATCAATTAATGGTTGCTATGACCTAGGGTAAACCCAACGCTAGAAACACTTATTAGTAAGACCAGACGTGCATTTGGGAAAAGTATTTCACTTTTGAGCACTCTAATGGTACCCGTGTTTGATGCTAATTGCGCCTTCGGCCTGACCGTTGTACTACTGCTGGTCATCACGCACAGACCTTCAGTTTTGTGGGGGTGTAGTTGGCACTCAGCCCCGAGTTTCGCGGGCGATATGTCAGATCCCCAGTTTTAGAGTCTGACGTACCTGTTACCAAGAACTGGAAGGGAACCGACCCACCCGAAATAGTTGGTCACGTCGATAACTGGTGCAAAGTGTGTGCATAATAGGGTGTCAGGCCGATAACACCCGTTTCATCGAACACGGGTTAAAATTATAGTGCTGACAAGTGACATACTCTTCCCAAATACACTTTTGGTAAGGCTATTTAAAGAAAGGTAATACATTGTACACGGAGGATTGCGTACAGGGTATATACATGTGTAAATATGCCCCGGTCCAACTCACTTTATTTAATTAAGCATCTTAACCGACACGTCAGGTATAGTTGTAGCCCTTCACGGAATTGTATGCTATTCAGAGAATCCGTGAAAGTTTTTTAGGCACTGGCATAAAATAGCATAGCATATCAAAACAATGATAATAAACACTGTGTTGTTTTCAAGTTGGAGATTTATATAGATGTTGTCGATGTTGAGTGTGTTACATGTTGTTCGGTTACGAATCGCCAATGCAGAATTTATAGATTTTTAGTATTAGTAGGCTGACTACTAGGTTTAAAGGCATAATTCGCAGAGGACCGTGACAACGCTAAGACTATATGTATGCTGTAAATTCAATCCATAGTAAACATAGACTGATCGGTTGAAATATTACCTATCTATATGTAATAAGCGCAAGATTTAAAAGTTTTTAATTCCAAAATATAAATTTCAGCCCCTTGTTCCGCCGCGGTAAACTAAGTGGAAATATTTTTAGCAATACATGTATGTCGTGTAATATTTTTGAATCGTATAAATTTTAGCCAAATCGGTTAAAACATCCCAATTATTGATACGAATAGACCAAACTTTAAGCTGATTCTGGCCTAAAATACCAGTTTTAAACCTCATTCGTGTACAATATTGCATAAAATATATCTGTAGCAGGTGTATGACAGTTAATTTCCTAAGTGAAATTTTGGTCAATTGGACCCACCTATAACAAAGGTTTACAATTATAATTATATCAATATTTGGGTTGAATTTAGCCTAAAAAGTATGTTATTCAAGACCGATGTCTGAACGGTGGAATCACGAATAGACACGCATGCGTGAGCATGAATATGTTAGCCTTTAAACGCATCAAAAAGAAAAATCGCAGCTGAAAGTTTAACGTATCCAAGTGAACATTTATGGTATGCAGCTTAAAACTAGACATGTAATTAATTCTGAAAGCAATTTAGGATTTAGAAAATCCCAACGTCATTTATACATTTCACTTAATATATTTTCCAAAGTAAATCTAATGGAATATACTTATGATTCGATGGAGGTAACACTATCATTCTGAGCAATATCGAGTGTCGATGGTTGCTTTCTCTCGGAAGCTTATTTTCAATTCTCGTTTTTTGTTAATGTTTGCTACGACACACAGTCTATATGACCCAAGGACAATAATTATATTAAAAATTAACGACTTACATAATGCTAGAATTAACGAAAATCTCAGTTTCACATACAAGTTTCTGTGTTTTTTGCAGTTCTGTCAATAAAGGCTTGCTGCAAATTTACGCAAATTTGGTTCAAGCCATTTTCGGCTATACATTTCACGTTCACACAGCGCTAAAACATACTTGGTTGAACATAAAATCTAAGTTGGTATAGCAGACGCTTCTATGGTGGTTCGTGGAAATACGCCGACTAATATTTCTTGTAACAATTTTCCAATCTCGAAATTTCATTAAAGCTGTAAGGGTGATGTTATAAGATTTTATCATTGTATTTTCACTTATTTTGCTAGAGTGTTAACAATGCTAAGAGATTACAGCCAATGATGTCTAAATTCTCTTACACTCAACGACGTCTTAAGTAATATTAAATCTGACGAACAATATAATGTTCTAAACTTCTGTACTCGAATCGCATCGGCGTTTGCAGAGATGCTAGCTGTATCTCATGGATCGCTGTACGTTCAGGAATTCAGTAGCACGCTTGTACTAAAATACGTTATAGCTCGATAACACTAATCTGAGTCAATTACTGGCATAACAGTGGCGATAACTTAAAAAGCAGCATGGGCGAGCTAAACTTTACAACCACCATGGTACCTACTTGGTTGTGCGTATCTAATTTCGTAGGACGGTCAGGACATTATGTTCGGGTCAACGTACAAACGTACTTTATATGTATAAAAACGCGAGTTAAATGAGTAAAGTGCAAAGATTTGCATTGCTAACTCTATATCATTTTATAATACTCACTTGTTATCAAGCATCTACCACATATGCAACAAAATTTGTGCACAAACACAGGTTTTATAAGTCGGAAACGATTGCACCGCATCACTTAAACTGTGCATAGCATGTTAGTATACAACTGCGTTATGTTGACCACAGCCATGCTGGAGGATACTGCTTGCTTATGATCCTGACACAAGTCAGCTAGTAACATTATCTGCTCTATTGCATCATTTACGATAAGATGCGTGCGCCAGGGCCAAATTATGTCACGCGTTCAACTCAACTAGTTCTGGTGAACTATAGCTTAGCAGGACTACTATAGTACATTTTTATAGCTTAGCTAGTCTTAATGTGACAAACAGGGAGCTTAGCTAGGCTCTGCGTGACAAACGGAGCGTCCGGCTGAACTGTCAATTGAGAAATTTTATTTAGTAATGTGCTTAGTGTAACAGCATTTTGTTCTATAGTATTTTCACACTAATTCTAAGTTATATATTTGTTTTAATATAAACTATTAACGTTTTAAGCTGTATGCCGCTTTTCGAGCATTATTTAGATACGTATAGTAAAACGTAATGTTCACGGACTAAATAGTCTCTGGCTTAAGTTATAGGACTCAGCTGAACGCCTCGTGACAAAAGCACAGTCCGTCTCGACACTCGATGACAAATGCATAGCCTAGGTAGGCTATTCAAAATTTTAATAGTCGAGCTGGACTGTATGCGTGACATAGTAGCTAACCCATTTGAACGCGTGACATAATTAGGACCATGCATACGCATCCTATTGTAAATGATGCATAAAGGTATGAATGTCTGTTCAGCTTAGCGTAATCGTACCGTAAACATTACAACACCGTAAATCACAAAATTTGTAACATTGTCTGTCGTGCATTCAAAGATTAATATGCACGACTTTAGATAATTACCGCTGGCAATAACAGCGTGACCACTGTCATACTATTACATTGTTGATATTTGTTTACAAACATATGCGAGAAATGATTGCAGAGTCCGCGGCACCACT
>JASANE010009252.1:0-12862 GCA_030248225.1 Trileptium ribeirensis | reverse complement strand
GGTAGCCGGGTAGTCGGGGAGGGTGGTGGAGGGGTCGGAAGTTTAGAGGTACCCTTTACTCCCCTATGAGTATGTAAGCTATAACGACAATGTGTATGCCTGTTGCGCAGTCACTTTGTTAGCGCCTCTGGAAAAAAGCTAATTTAATAATTTGCGCTGGACCCCTGAAAACCCCTGGACATACATAGACCGAGGTCCGAAGTCAGAGGAGGGAGGGAAGCCGGGACCCAGAGGGGTAGGCATCGCCGAGGGAGGAAGCGTCGGAAAGAGTGGTGGGGTGATTTCGACGCCTAAGTATGCAACGCCTGCGGCACTGTCGGCCGGGGTTGCACCACCTTTTGGGAGGGTGGGGGTAACCGACACCTCGGCGAAAAGGAGGTCAGAGGGTAACACCCCTCCTAGCCTCCATGACCATATAGCCTTAGTCGATACCTCGGCGAAGCGGGGTCAGAGGGTAACACCCCGTCCTAGCCTCGATGAGCATATAGCCTTAGCCGACACCTCGGCGAAGGGGGGATCAGAGGGTAAAACCCTCCAAGCCTCCATGAGCATATATTTGTCCATGGCATATGACAAAAATGTAATATGTCCGTCAAATACAGTCAACAATCTCGTGTTGTCTCTATTCTGTTCCTAGAGTTTTTCACCGTTCCATGTAGTATATATAAGGAGTATAAAGTCATTGACCGTCAGATTTAAAGTTTCAACATTCGGCATTATCTCATATGCTTAGCTGCAACCTTATATCTTAAAAATAAGATATGATCATTAAATCCATACAAAATTTGAGGATAACAGTAAAAACCTACAAGTATACTGAGAGGCTGTGTGTAAGAAAAGTAGAACCACGCGCAAACATAAATACAATAAAAACAATTTTTGTGTAAAACGGCAACTATAGCTCGCACGGTAATCGAGTAGCACCTGGTTCCTGAAAATGTTGAGAAGAGAACAATCTATGCCTAGAATTCATTTGTGTAAGAGCGTAACTGGTATCGCAGTTTATATGCCAACAACCAACTTATTTTAACTACAGTATATTATTGGTTGAGGCTTCGGAGGAACAAATTAGGTAAATTGGAAGATGCTCTTTCCGTCCGTAAACTTTTATTGGCTCGGTTGCAATAAGCTACGTTGTTACGACTGCAGCTAGGAGTTGTGGTTATAACAATTATTATATAATTATCGGAAACACACTTTATCAACAATAACATATGAACAATGCCAAGCATCGATTATTCATGAGCAATAAAAGGTATTCAAATTGCAATGTCTGAATATATCGAATCATGCTTTGTTTCAGCTAATAATTGCTTACATTGTAGTGGTGGAGAGATGTACTCGAGCCCTCGACCATCAAAAGTTTGAAAAAAGACTGAGACCATTCATACTGAAGAATTTTGATAAACTTTTGGTTGAGACTTTCCACTATCATTCTTTAAAAGTTTAATTAGCAAATTAAGGCACTCAAGGGCATTCTCTTATTGCCTTCATGCAGCTTTTCCAATTCAACATTATATATACTCGCTGTTATTCTAAAATCTTGGTACAGCTACCATAACAGTTACCAGAGGTCACATACATACATAATATGTTTTACTTCCAAAGCTTGTTATCTGAACTCACGTGGCTTGCTTTGGCCAAAATCCACGATTATATAATACATTACATAGATGATTACATACGTGGATCCTTGGTGTAACCACCTGTGGGCACCAACAGTGGATTTTCTGATGTCCGTGCACATTCATGGTACAACAAAAAATACTGCATCAACATGCAAATACTATCAGGCATATTATAACAGCCATACTACTTAGGTAAGCTAGAGCAACCTGCTGCCTGATCAGACAAATCTGCCTTACCTATGGGAGCCAGTCAAATTAATTATAATTTCTCTAAAGCGTGTACTGAAGTTTGATTGTTCTTAAATTTTTCCTGAACGATCAAGCAAATCTCATAGACAATTCGGTATTCTAAAATATCACACCATAATTACAAAATGTAATCACTCACATAATGCCAGTACTCACATAATAGACATTTTCTATTAATAGACATGCAAAATACATAAAACGATTCCGGCGAAGTTAATGGGATACGGCGTTCTGCTCCACTACAGCTATTCTGACGAGGATAATAATTTAGGAGGCAGTCGTACAGAGCCCATATAAAAGACCGTAGGGGTTCAGTGTTCGCTACAAAGTCTATGCTATTGAGATCCGGAACACACGTACCAGTTCCAGATGGCTTGTCTCACTCTCATCACAAAACATTCATGACGACCGCCGGGTACATACAAAGCTGCCCTCGAGTAAGAAAACCATAAGCCATATACATACTAATAGTTGTATAAATGTATAAGTTGTACTAAAATAAAAGTCAAACTACGCCAAAAGAATGTACGAGCAAAGAGCTGGCAGGACAACCCGATCGATTTCTTCGACTGTTAGTTCAAACAGGCTAAGTCTGCACAGGTGTAACGGTTTTGCTTCGGTAATTTTCGGACAAGCTCCTGATTTATAAACTTTGTAATTGGCTGGTGGCAAAATACCGAAGCTACTCCCGAAAACCACTTTTTATTGTAACACTTTTCCTTCCAGAACTCTATATGTCTAAAAAACATGACAGCGCCCAGTGTTAATGACATAAGGCTACAACTGCTGTGTCGATTGTCGCACTCTCACAGGCTCATCGCTGTGGCTGATGCAGGTTTTAACATCAAATTTTAAGAACTGAATACGATACCTGGATAATTTCGAGAATTAATTACGAACATACACAAAATTTGGCAACCATATAAGTTATCGTACCTACCTAGCACCAAATATATAAAAAAACTTGCTTTGTAACAAAGCCAGTCCATTATGTTCATTCTGTATATGTAATAACGGGACGCAGCTGCATGGCGCAACTTCCTAACACCACGCCCATACGACCCCGGCTGTGGTAACCTCAAGGGCGGACCGTGAATTGCTGAAATTTTGACTCTATTATTGGTCAGACCCAAGAAGCTACGGAGCTTAGCAGGCCGCAGGCGTGCTTCACGGGGTGTGTGCGGACCCCGCCCGATTGGTTGCGCACGTGTCTAGTTTCTGATATGATTTCTGAGGTCCCCCAGGGAGGCTAGCACCGACACCTGCTCACAGGTAATGGAGCCTAGCCGCTATTCCCTATTTTAGACTCATCGAAGTTGTTTAGTTCTATTTAGTTCTGTTAAAGGTGGGAATAAAAGATGCAAAGTGCCCTGGAAAATTGAAACTCAAGTTGATTTGCCTAGTGAATATCCTGATATGCTCTGTGCTAGAGCATCGTAGTCTATGTGGCCCCCACAGGTACCGACAAACCCTGAAAGTATAATGTCGGAAAGTCAATATCCTGATATGCTCTGTGCTAGAGCATCGTAGTCTATGTGGCCCCCACAGGTTCCGACAAACCCTGAAAGTATAATGTCGGAAAGTCAGTGGCGTGGCCTGCCTCTTTGAATAAATCCAGTCTTGAGGGACTGATAATTAGACTAGTGTGATTTCCGCTTACCTGCGGCAAAGAGTATAGGTAATTCCTAGGGAACTTTTCGGTTTAGCGAATAGTGCGGGTTGAATTTACTTTTAGACTACCAAAGCTTTTATTCCTCGGCTCAAGCGATTAAACAAAAATAACAGAAGGCCATGCACGTCAGGGCTCGATACATTCTCGCCCACAAGCCGTGGCGGGCAGTGCCTGCTCGTCCGAGCGGACAAACCACAGAAAATTCCTATCATCTCGGCATAAATTAAGACTGTACTCGGTGCTCATGATACAAAGTTTATTTACATGATTAAGTTTTATCGATGGGACGAGTGTTTCTGAACGACTATCGGGGCGGACTAAGGGAATCGAATCGAGGAAGCCTAGTAGTAGCTCGCGGTGGTCGCTTAGGTTCGATAGGCTATTGGGCACAGGGCGTAAAAAGGACAAAACGGGGATGGAGCGTGCAGGTACCCGCGCGTGCGCGGACTAGGGGCAGTTATCCCTGCTGCGTCTTAATGTTAGCGATCCTTCAGCTATGGTGCGCATGAAGCAGGGCCCTAGAGTGCTTCAGAAAATGCTCCTAAAGGTACCATCTCAGGCACGCGGTGGTGGACATGAAACTAGGTTAAGGGAAGGAATGGAGACAGGACTTGACTATGCGACCGCTACTCTAATAACACTAAACATAGTACGGTCCGGTTGTTACTCGAAGTAAATCCGACGGTTATGCTTACAGATTGATTCGCACCGTCTTCTCAGGTAACTTTGCCTATCAACGGTACGACTGACCGAACGAGGAAGCGTAAGAAGAGGGAGTGGACTAATTCATCAAATTCAGAGCTGTGGGGGTTGGTCGTAGCGTGAAAACAGCACTAGGCGACTTCCTGAACAATCTCTGGGCCGCCCCCAGGGGCGGGGCGTGCCTGGTTATTTAGTTTTATTTCGACTCCTCGGCCGATTTTATAGTAGGCACGGTGGGTGTGCCACAGACGGGTAGTATTCGCCCTACTGATCGGTTCCCCGATCTTATGTCCTAACCTTAGGGTCATTTTGAAACATCGGGGCACAGGTCGGTCGGCCCTGGACGCGTCCGCGTCTTTTCTTTTCTCGTTCGATGACTCTCCCTAACGCTCGTCCTAATGCCTTAATACACTGCAGTGTCTCAACTGCACTGTTGTACAGTTGAGTTATTATCGACATAGGTGCCGATGTTTCTATATTCCTATGGCTGAATGGTTAAGAAATATAATTCTACAGCGGGCTTGAATTCCACGTGCGGGATCGAATCTGCTGAAGGGCAAAAGGAAAGGGAAACAGAAATGAAAGCTAGAACATGGTCATACATAGCACACAGCCCAACGGGCAACTCAGGATAAACAGTGAGATCGGGTTGAACTCAGCGATCGACTCGCTTCAAAGAAATGTTGGGGTTTTGCACTCGCCAGCCATGGGACCAAGATGGCCCAGGCGAGGGGGTGAGTTTTCTTTATTGCCAGGTGTAATTTAAATATTTTATTTTGAAGACGGGAACACGGCGAGTCTCTCCCGCAAGAAGTGTCGAGAAAACAACAAATGCTGGGGCATGCGGTCGCTTTCTTTTGGTGACGGTTATTTCGGGACATTAGCCCTATAGGGAAGACCATGTAGTTTTATTACGGTGAACACTCGTAAGTTTAATCGTTTTGATGGTATATTACAGAGTGCGCCCAGATGACATTTTAATATCAAACTGTCCGTACGCGCCATTAACTGGGGCGAGCGGAATTTTGGCACGGCTATGGGCTTTGCCCCATTGGCCGTTTATTGGGTTATTTTGGGAGCAGGGGTTTCGCCTAGCATTTTTCGGTCACTCGTCATGATGAAGTTCGTGCTTAATTGAGATGCCTATCATAATTGCCTAAAACTGGCGTAATGTCCTGCAACTTTGATTAATTTGTGTACACCTAAACGCTATAAAATAAGAGTCTAATAATGAAACCCAGACAATCCTTTAACAGCGTTCCTTGTGAACAGGAAACACCTTAAACTCAAACTAAGATACTTAGAATTTGTTCAATCTTTTATAGGCCCAAATTTTCTTAACTCATGATGATAAATAAATTTTGGGGCTTTCTAAAGCCCAACGGAGGCTAGTCCTACGTTCCTAACTGCGACGTCGGTTCGAGCTCAAACAGCGGCATGAGCGTCGAACGGTCCACTAACTGTAAATTTGTAAACCAGAATTACAAATAGTAAAACAAATCCCTATTGTTCTTATACAAGAACAGTGGAAAGTTTAACCGTAGTCAACTCAGGAAAATTTGATAAGCCTGACTCAAGAGCAGCAAGTCATGCAAACCATGGGCGGGAGGGGCCCATTTTGATTTATCCTACCTAATACTACGGGGAATCAGAAGGACTTCGACGTGTTTTCCTGCAACTTCCTACCGTCCCGTGTAACTGCCCACAGCGTCCAAAACCTGACTCGACTTAAGGAGGTTTGTCGCAGACTTAGTGATACTATAGCAAATCGGGGGCTAAGAGAATCAACTCTAATGGATGGTCTGTTACTGTTACATCTGGGGAAAATAAAGCCCCATATTCCAAGTTACTATCCTCCATCTCACTTACGAAGTTCGATCCGGGGCAGCGAGCGCTAGCCCCCTTCGCGAGACAGTAGTTGCCTACGTGGGTTCTCCATCGGTCGAATCCATACCAAACGCGAAAACAGAAAACCACGAGAAAGCATAAAATTGAAAACGAAAACGCCTTATAACTAAAGTCATGCGTCGGAGCCGGAGCCGGACATCCGCGCTGCCGAAGTCGAACTGATTCCAAGAGTCGACGCGTTGGTCGTAAGCTCGGAATTTTTGTCTGTAGTTTAGGATAGCGATTTTCTTGCCATCCAATCGTTGACGTTTCCTGACGCCCACTTTTTGGGGTTTCCTCTTCGGGAGTCCGATTGGGGACACTTCCAGAAATTTAAATTTGACAGCTACCGTAAGCCGTCGTGGTCTTTAGGGAAACTCGGTTTCAATCGAACTTGGCGACATCAAACAACTTGAACCCCCCGAGTACTCGGAGTTCAGCCATCTGCGATTTCTGCCCCGATTTTCTCATGAAATCCGAGCTTTTAAGCTCAAATTTCCCGCAATTAGTACCGGATGTTCAGCGAAATCGGATCCTAAACTCACAGCATTCAAATGGCTTGCGGTCCCAGCTTAATTTGAACCACTAACGACAACTTTCGGGTCACACAATTTCCTTCTTCAGCCCCAATTAGCGTGACAATCTGCTCAATTTTCGATTGTTTGATCTTCCCAGCCCATCTCGACTCGGCGACTATCGACTCGGCCTTTGTGGTATTCGACTTTCCGCCGTCCTAATTAAGCTAAATTTGGCTTTGAAGATGACCCTTGCTCATGAGGACACCTCAAGACTTCGAGAAATATCAAGCTAATTTACGATATTTCATGAGAGTACCTAAGTTTTAACGTCTCACCGGGGGGTAGCGACAACGGGAATGCGTCCATCTCAAGGCCAGAGACAGAGCAAAACCTACCGAGTTCCTAACCGGTGGAGGGCCCTGCTCTAAGGCCCCTAGAGCCCACGGGAGGGCCCTAAAGTCACCCCCGTTCGTCCTAATTGTCCGCATCCAGTCCGTCCGTAAAATTCTTGAATTTTATCGCGTTTTGTATGTTGTGTCCCCGTTCGTCCGATGGTGGTTGTGTTCTTATATATATATATATATATAATGCATGCATATAAACATAATGTATATTGATGTATACATATATCTACGCACATACACACAAAGACATGCTCTACACACGGTAGACATGGGGGCGACCTGAGCGACAGAAAGGTCGCTCAGAATATACTCATACTCACAACACACCAACAACAACAACAACGACAACACCAACAAAGCGACCACAAATGTGACCGACCAAGAATGTCGGTTATAGGGAGAGCTGGGACAAGAAAACAAAGGACAGCGAGGACACGAAGAGGGTGTGGGAAGGAAAGCGGGATAAGGGGAATCCCGGGGGATTTTCGACGGGCTGGGATTAGATTCGGTCCCAGGACGAAGAATGGAGTCGATCGGTACCAAACACGAGGGGAAGACGTATTATCGGGTCGGGACCCACGGCTGGGTCCGGACATATATAAGTATAGGGGGTTTTAGCGGGCCCTCACGCCTTAACGGTTGGGCGGAGCGACGCCCGCCGGGCATCGTTGGACTCGCCGTCAAACAACGATTCGAAAGAGAAATGATATCCCTGCCGGGTTGGCAGGGGTTAAAAGAGTACTAAAATCATGGCATTTAGAGAGCGAGACGGCAATGGTGGGGGCGCTTTCGTCGGCTGTCCTGGGTTAACGGAGCGTCGGTCGGAGACCCGCCGAAGATCATTGGGACGTCTCAACGAGACGAACCCAATGAGGGGCGGCTGGCCCATTTTGGAGTTGATAGAAAAAATCTCAAATCATCCGTGCCCACTAGTGGTTGGCAACAGAGATTTAGGCACCTTTGAGTTACTACCGCGGGTCAGCGTAGATTCGGACGGGGTCCGGCGCACGCCGTTGCATTTGTATAGTCACATGGATGGGGGAACAAATCTGTAGGAGGGTGGGGACTTGCATCAGTCGTATGTTACAACGAGGTACTAGAAAAGGGTCGATTTTACCTGAAATACGCTCAGGACGAAGCGTTCACGATTTTGAGGGAGGGCACAGGGGTCTTTAAATCGTGCGCAGTCGGCTAAGGAGCACATAAACACACACATATATAGTATCTTAATAATAGCCCTGTTTCTACCTTGACAACCCAACTGAGCGTAAGTAGCGGTTGTCTTTGTACGTTACGAGCGAGGTTCAGGAATTGTCCGGGGCGATTTTGGTGTCCAACAATAGTCCTCAAAATGTTCTACCAACATGATCCGGTAATTTCCCGGATAATACCGCACTATACGGGTGCGGGCCATCAAATTAACCCGGTATCCGTCGTCTTTTGTAAGCTCAAAAGCTACCGTACGTGTAAATTTAGTTGGTTGCGAATTGAGATTTCCCGTGATCATTGCTTAGTATACAGCTACAACTAGGTAAATTTGATATTTCTCCGTTTCTATTTATATAAACTTGTTAGTTTGAACTTGCATCTAGGGGCCTCCTATTTCCGGACGGTCCTAACCGCCAAAGTCTCAACATGTGGTGGCAACTCCTCGGGTTCTGCGTGTTCCCTTTTTCTATCGGTACGGGCTCCATGTTCAGTCTTACGAATCGGTTGAGGCAACTTAGTTTTCCCTGCTTCGTTTGACTCGTAACACTCGTCCCGGTGAGAATTCGGTACATAAAGGTAGGGACTACCCAAATAAGGGTATACGGCATCAGAACGAATTATAAAACGATTCACTGACACAATACGGCATTTTTATACAAAATGATTCACTGATAAAACGATTCACTGATAAAACGATTCACTGATAAAATGCGGCATTTTTATACAAAATGATTCACTGTTAAAACAATTCACTGATAAAATACGGCATTTTTATACAAAGCGATTCACTGTTAAAAACGATTCACTGATAAAATACGGCATTTTTAAGATTCTGTAAAGATTCACTGATAAAATACGGCATTTTTATACAAAACGATTCACTGTTAAAACGATTCACTGATAAAATACGACATTTTTATACAAAACGTTCCACTGATAAAATACGACATTTCATGAACGAACGTGATCCAGGTGCCAACGTGTTCCAATACGATTTTGGGTGTGGGAATCATGAAAACACTCCTAACGGGGCCGGAACGGTCCTGTTACATATATATTTCTCTTGTATGTTATTTGTAATACCTGTGCAATACTGTGTTTTCAGGCACCGGGCCCTTATTTAGTAGTACTGAAGGGGGGTTTCCTCTTACGGTTCAGCTTTGCTCGACCGTGATATCCTCTTACAAGATAGTCTAGTGAGGTGTTCCGTGTTGAATTTTTATCTGCGTACGCCATGTGTCATATATCCGGTTACACCATATATCAAATATATACATATGTGAAAATGTCGGACCTGCCACATAATATATACGCATGGAGCCAGTAGCCGGGTGGAATGCATGTATCCTATGCATTGGCGGTGCTTTTGGCGCAGATCAGAGGGTAGAGGTCACTTATAGTTCGAATCTGTGACTCTCTCCTGACTGGTTCCGTTATGACAATTAAAAATTTTGAACTTCATATGCAAATAACACGAAAATTAATGTAACGCCATAAGTGGGTCATTCATAGCCCAAAACACGAAGACCTAGAATTTTCAAACAAAGATTATATCTTACATTGATTTTCTGATTTTGAGTTATTTATGAGCGAACATCCTGATCCCACGCCGGTGACCTAGTTGCACCGTTAAGCGCTCATAATCTGGCTTATTACGTATTTTCAACTAGATTCCGTGCATTCCATAGTTTTTCCCTATAGAATTCCAACGGTAGGGCCATTTTCGCAATTTTTGACCCTATACATACAGGTACAAAAATATGAATTTTCGTGGTATCCTTGGCATTTGACTCCATTTCCTGAAATTTTATAATATTTTTACGAAATTCTATATGTTTTTGTAATGTTCCTAAATTTTCCTCCTAGTACACATATACATCACAGGTGTCGGTAAGGGGTAGAGTGATTCCCAATTTAAAGGGTCGGACCACCCCTATAGTCAAACCTAGCTAGTCTCGCTACCAAGGCGTCACACACGTGCGCCATCCAATTTACGGCAACCAATTTATCGCAATTGGCAAAAACTGGAAAATTGAAAAAATCCAGTTCTTGAAAATTTCGAAAATTTACAAAACAGACATAAGCACTATAGGCTTGTTCGGAAAACGGTACCCATTGGGGCATGTTGCGGAACCTCTTGGAATACTTTGCCGGCAGATACGGGATGTTGGAAAAAGCGTTCAGGTGAATTGTACGGAAAGGGTACAATTTGGGGCATGTTGCGAGATCTCTTGCGGTGTGAGCGGTATTTGACATGTATGCGATAGCACAGTATCTGCATCCGCACGTCGTGTGTGGTACCCTGAAGTCCACGACAATCTACACATAATCTGCGGAATTATATATCGGTCCCTAAATAGCAGGACAGACTAAATGTCTACTCGTATTCTGAAAGTAAGATAAAAACATAGCCCTACTTTACAAAAAAGCAAATCACTCCTAAGCCAGTAAAACAACCATAGCCGCCGTTAAAAATATTGCCCGCAGGTAAAAATACTTACCTGCAGGGACGATGAAATTACCTCCATATAAACAATTACTTATTGATAGGGCAAATTTTTTCGCAGATAAAAATTACTCACAGGTAAGGAAATTACCTGCAGGCAATTTTAATTTACTCGCAGTTAGGTCTAAACTTACTCGCAGGTAATTTGAAATTACACACATGATTGCCTACATGTGGTTAGCCAATAGCGATTTTATAATACTATATAGGTGTAGAGGTAGGGATATAATTACGAGGGAGAATATGATAAATTTTACTCGCAGGTAGGTGAAAACTTTTTCTTTGGGTAGGGGCTACACTCTTTTAAGAATACGAGCCATAAATACAACTAAAAGCACATACAGTATTTTATAAACTGCTGCCTAGGCTGTAGCTTTAATACCTGGTGGTAATTGAACAGCTTTATTTAGCAAGAGTCGATATTGATAATATTTGTAATCATTCTTACTGATATTGCTAAAATCTATCTCTCTAAGACGACTGAAAATTTGGTATTAAAATGGAAGGAAATAAACTCAACTAGCAAATCGATTCATAAGTTTAACGTATTTGTGACGAAGTTTATCAATTCTACCTCGGAAGCTCGTCAACTACTGAAAAATCTAGATCGTTGAGCATAACCAATTTCACAGGATTTTGACCTGCAATCTCAGTGTTCATGCGAAGTTTATAAATCGTGAACAGGTGATGCAGGTGACATATATGTGACGAAGGTGGTCATCAGCCCACGTCTCACAATAGTATATAATGAGCGACTAAAGTTTATAATGACCCAGCTAAACCACTTTATTTTTTTATTTTCTAAAACCAAATTTGTTCGCGAACAGGCGAATTGTATTTCAAAGCTAGAAAATGCCAATGAACTGTCGGTACCGAATCGAGTGAACCGAATGGATTTTCTGTTTCTTGTGTAACTGTATGTGCGCATTCCACATCCGGTACTGCAAAATAATATTGTTAGTGGGTTTCTCACCTTGGAACAAATTCTGTCACAGATCCAATTCCGTCGCGTGACAAAAAGGCACAGCTACATCCGGCCCTTCATAAATAAAATAAATAGCAAGGCTATGCTAGCATGCTTGTACAATCCTGGAGTGACTATGTCTCAGGGTTTGATAGCCGGGACTACTGAAAAAAATATTTATGACGTTCAGTTTGGCAGATTGTGTTACAGTGAGATATTTAGCTCTAGGCCCAAAAACAAAATTAGTAGTAATTAAAGTAAGGCGCATAAATGCAGGTAAAATAACTACGTAAATAACGCTATTTTCAAAATTCTTGTTTAAGCGCCTTTTAGAAGCCAACCTTGTAGCTATGTAAAACACGCTCTTTCATACATGAAAATTGGCTATTGTAACTGGAAGGATGTTTTACGAATATATGACGATATGTATCACCAATTTCCATTTTTCGCGATTTTCCATTGTCGTCATATATTTCTGTATTTTGGAGCCGATTCCGGCCCTTGTGGCAATTTATCAGCCTAATTTTCCAATTTGCTAATACATTTTCAGGATCTGGCTCGGCCCAAAAAATGTCGCACTGGCTAATCGCAGCTAGCCACGCATGGATTTAGAGCGGCGGCAGACTGTCACAAAATCCGTTGCTGCTGCACACAGCTTAGGTTAAACCAACGCGAAAGCTGGTCTTCGGCCGCCGCGGGCCTTCGGCCCGTTTCGCGCCGGTAGTATGGCAGAGTGGGCCTGCGGCCCCCGCTTTTCCGGAAAACAGTTTTTTTAAGTTATGACATTTGTAAAAAAATACAAACTTACTCTGTTTTTTCATCCCTCGGTTAGTATATGTTAAAATAGCGAAAACACTATTACACCCTTACGGATGTGTCAAAATGTCGCAAACAGTATCATACCCTTACGGATATGTCAAAATGTCGAAAACATTATCATACAACCTTACGGGTATGTAAAAGTACTAAAAACACTATTATACCCTTATGGATGTGTTAAAATGTCGAAAACACTATTATACACTTATGGATGTGTTAAAATGATGAAAACAACATTACCCCATTACAGATGTGTTAAAATTATAAAAACAACATAACCCCCTTACGGATGTGTCAAAATGCC
>JASANE010009251.1:0-41006 GCA_030248225.1 Trileptium ribeirensis | reverse complement strand
TATCATCGGGACGGCCTCGTGCGTTGGCCCCAAGTCGTTATTGTGGGCGACGAACAAGCGTTGCCCCTACTCAACGTCGCCGACCAGCATAACTGGTTGGTATTCGCATTGCCACGTATGGAGATGGCCGACCTAATCCAGTGGGCCAACGCGTTTGTCAGGACGCGCGCGAGAAATCAGGAGCGGAGCTAGAAATCACACAGCTATTATACCTTGCTACGCTAGATATGCAAAGTACAAACTGACTATTGCGAAACGGGACAAAACCTATAAAGGTTATATTATTACAGATGGACAACAGCGTTCGGCAACGCGAAAACAACAAACAGGACGACTGCAGCGTTCGGCGACGCAGCGACAGTCAACTGGACCAAAGCGTTCGGCAACGCAACGTCAATGACATCAGGCGCTCCGAAGGCGGTCCGGCCCGACGATTATCAGCAGCCGGACCGTATGCTCCACCCGAAGCAACCACGTACCGCCTGCCTGTCATTCCAACGTACCATGTCGACCTGACGAAGCCGTACGTTCCCTTCCTGTCGCACGGTACCGAATGGCCGGAGTTGTCCAACATGCACGAAGCCCCGACGCCATTCCATCACGACGGTACCACAGCTCCAACCGTCGAACAGCATTATCAAGTAAGGGTGCTTCTTGTACTCGGCCTGATGGAGGCCGCCAAAGAACTCATGGACATGGTAGGCACGCCGCAGCAAATCAAAGCAAGAGCACGGGCGCTCAAGGACGAACTAGTTGACAATATCACCAGCGCCCGGCTCAAACCATTGCTGGAACACATAATGCGGCCCATATTGCTCCGCAAGTTCAGTATTTCCAGCTACGCGCGGATACTGCACCTAACGGGCACTCGACCGCTCCTGGAGGTGACTACTGATACCTTCTGGGGCATCGGACGCACACTTCAGCAATTGCGGCAAGGCGAGCAACCCAGGCATTGCCACAATGTCATGGGGCGGCTTTTAGAGGAGGTGCGCGAATACCTCACCTCCGGATGCGCTAGCTGGCCGCACGTGATCATCATGGGTGACGCACTCCCGCTACCGCTGCTGGAAATGGCCAACGACAATAAATGGCTGATCTGCGCATGGCCTGGCACCACGCTGATCCGCATGATCCAACTTGCCAGCGCCGTCCTGACGCCGCTAACCAAATGCATTATTCTACTTGGAGGCTACCAGTACATTTATCGGGAGGCGCAACCGGAGCAGCTCCATGCGACCAACCCAAATGCAGCCTTCAAGAAGATTAAACGCCATTTGGGGATGCTCTCGCGGCGGGTACCAGCACGCGCACCCATTGTAGTCGCACCGCCGATACCCCGTTGGGCCGCGACTAACCAAGATGCAATGTCTTGGACGGCCGAGTTTAAACGCATCGTCGCCAACCATCGGCAACAGCACGACGCATTCCATAACGTCTACTTCCCGAATTGGCCTGTCGCCTTTAATACCGCAGACGCATGGGAGCGAGACGAACCACACATGGAATGGCAGGAGCGCCCACAGTTCGAGGAGCCAATGGTCTCCAGGTACTGCCTGCGTAATTTGCGGGAGTGGGTTAGCCAATTGGTGCGCGATGCCGAACTCGGGCGTTTAACGCGGTAGGCAAGTGCAACAAGGAACACAAAGCGTGGACTGTCAAAGGGGTAGGAGTCAGCGTGCGAGTAATTTAGAAAATCAAAATGGAGGACAAGGATAACTAGAACAAGTAGGACGAGAAATGATGAACCATACCCCGCGCAAATAAGGCATAACCGGTAGCGAATAACCAGTAGGACTGCTCAGAGAAAGCAAATTAGGATAAGAAACACAAGCTACCAAACTTGGTATCACCAACGGAACAAAACGTTTTTGAATGACTTAGTGATCAGAAAATTAGTTACTTAGCTTGGAATGAATAGGGTATAACTCCAATACAAACCAAAGTAATCCAACTAAATAAATATCACGAGCGGTATAGGCGACCCCTAAACAATTCGATCGTAATAACGTGTACCACTGAAATTTAAATGAGCAGAGCGGAACCCAACTACAAATTGCCCAACGAGAATAACGGGAAACTTCTGGGATTTGGCACCCCGGCGGCCGGACCTTTTCCTAGGGGTTTCCTCGAATTTAGGACATGGGACCAACCCTGTCCAGAACCTTGGAGGTACGTGCTGAAAAGTATAACAATTTAAAATTGCATATAAATATTGTTGTGTTATTGCTATATTATGTGCGACACGGGGCCACATTTTCGGTCTCACTAATGAAAATAAATGGTATTTTTAGGAAATATATTTTTCAAAGACACCAAATTTTACAAACAGACACAAAATATTACAGGCCATAAGGGAAAACTTCCAAAATTACCGAAAATAAAGGGAGAAGGGACGCGTTTTTGGTGATAACCAAACAAATTGATCGTCCTTCTACCCTCGTTTTAGCAAATTTTAGCAAATTTTTAACAATTTTAGGAAATTTTTGGAATTTTATTCGGAATTTAGGGCAATTTTAAGCCCAAACGGGCTAAATTTTACAAATTTCACGCCCAAACGGGCCAATTTTTTCGAATTTCACACCAATTTTACTTAATCGATATCAAGGGCTGTACATCATATGGAATTAATCACGCAAAATTTTCACTTTCTTTTCACATCTCAACAAATTTAACTTACTACCATAAGTAAGGAGTCTATAAAATCCAAAAAATTTTAAGAGATGTAACAGCCCGAGTTTTGGTCGAAATCTCAAGTATCCAAAATCAGGCCATAGGGGCCTCAAAATTCAATGGATAAAGGGCGATCGGATACCGGTGGAGCGTGATCCAGGGATTCATTGGTGTATTGATGATTTCATTGAATAAAATAAAGTAATGTATCGTATGCTATAAATGTACAATCACGCTCCACCAGCCCGAGGTGCGCGGGGTGATTACGCACCCAAAATTGAATCAAATATCTTATGGTTAGGGTATCCGATCGATCCCAGGACAATTACTGTCATATATATATTAAAACGTATTGTGTCATTATTTTGTGTTGAATGTGGGACGGATGCGTAGTCGGATCGGCCGGGGACAAGGGGGAGAGATTTCGCGTTTCATCACAATCCGACTTAACAATTTTGTTACTTAGGTGCCCCAGGGCGGTTCCCGGTGCGCATCCGTGAAATGTTAAGTAAGCATAATGTTATATTATTTGTAGTTGATAAAAATATGTATTGTTATGATATGTATGTGTCCGGGTGTCAGGATGGGTCGGGGGTGGTGCGAAACCCTCGTGACAAAAATGCGTTTTTGAGCTTTCTAATGTTTTGGGACCTGGGAAAATCTATCCTGACACGCCGAGAAATGGAACAGTTATATTATCACCATTTTATTTCGTGTATGTTTTAAAGGATAAATCTAAGAAGATAAAATGATCTAATAGGACCAAAATTTTCATTTTCAAAAAAAGGGGTGTAAGAAAATTCAAATTTTGGGGGTTTTTATAGATTTCAAACAAAAAGGGGGACATTAAACTATCATTAGGGCTTCATAAGGCTTCAAAATTACTCCTTCGGGTCAACCTAATCCCAACCCGTAAATACTTATGGACCCCCGATCCCGCGTTTAAACTCTCAAACTTTAGGGCCCTAAATCACCACATCCTAAACCAAAACTTCCCGATTTTTCAGCCCTATACCTTAATTGGGTCCTATACTAACTATATTATTGGAAACCGGGGCCACCCGCCCCAATGGAACTCCACGGGATCCCCATAACTTAGTTTGGACTCGAAATTTTCCTATCGTGCACGCATTTAACTGCCTCAAACGGGCCTCCTAGAGGACTTACGTTAAATTCAAGGTTTTCATAAGCAGGCGACCAGCCAGGGCATGGATATGATCCCGCCCCCGGCCGCCTACTCTTTTTCCGTTCCTGAAATATAAACAAAAAACTATAAAAATCCTAGTCAATCTAGAGCGCCTGAAGCGCTTTTATATTTTAAGCATATTAAGAACCTCGCGCCGACCAGCGCGAGGTTTAGGTTGTTTACCTCTCAAGCTTTGTGTGCCCCGTGGGCCGCTGCTGATAATTGGCGGTGGCTGATGTTATTGATTGCTATTGATGGGCGGCATTGTTTACGGTCGATGTTTGCTATATGGCGGCCTCGCAGTTATAATGATGTGTTGTTTTCAGGCGCAGATGCCGAAGTGCATTGTAGCGGCGGTTGTATTTTGTGTATATATATAACTAAGCGATATGTTGAAAGTTATAAAGTTTCTAAAAGTTTCTAAAATTTGTAACTTCAGAGGACAGAAAGAGAAAAGGGGGGGTTTAAGTTAGGTATAAAAGAGACTGCCCGATTCCCCGATCGGAGCCAGTCGTAGTTTTACGCCTAAAATTTGGCGGTTGTCGCCACTTTAAATTTTCGTAGGTTTCCATTTTTGTTTTTAGTTTTCGTTTTCTTTTGGAGGCACCAGGGTTGGTTTCTCGCCGTACCTCTACGGTGGAGAGCCTTCCCCTGGCTTTTTCTATTCCTTTTCGATCACGCGAAGGGCCGCCTTTGCGGATGCTGGAGAGTCAGACGATTCTCCGCGCACCCGTAAAGGCCGGGCCCCGACCACATTGACAAAACCGCTCAACAATTCGCTAAAATTTTGCACGCACATGTCTCGCCTGGTTCCCCGCTCCTCGGACGGTTTCTTCTTTCGCAGGTCCGAGGAGTGATCAAAATTTTCACTGTAGGGCAAGCGACAAGGGTTCGAAACTTCCAGGCTAAGGTGATATTAGATTTTTACTCAGAAAAGAGGGAAATTGTTGTGGACCCAGTTAAGATTGGTTTCCGAAAAGTTCGGCAAAATTTAGTAAAGAGTGAGACAGGACGTGGCCGTTTGCATCTCGGGTGACACGCGTTGTCCCCGTTTGTTTGAAATCGAATAGCAGCGTCGAATCCTCATTCGTTCGCTGTTTTTTCTGTTCCTTGGTTAAATGCGATGCAAACGACTGCGGGCCTGAGCGTGACAAAATTTTAAGAGGCTCACTAGTTGAGCAGAGGACGAGACGGGGATTGGAGCTGGCGGTGAGCTAAAGTGCATTAAAATTTTGGTGGGATGTGGTTTTTCTAACCGTGCAACTACGGGGAAAATCTACGTCGGCACCTGCTCCCGGAGCTCTCTGGGAGCTAGTTTTGATTAGTCGGTCGGATCGCAGGCCACTCCAGTCGCCGTCAAAACTGTACCAAATTTTGAACTTCTGGCCTGGTTTTTCTTGTAGAGTTCGGAATACTACAAAGTAAAAATTTTATCGTGTTTTAAATAAGTAACTAGTCGTTTGAAATCAGCATTTTTCGTCAAAATTTACTGGGCTCTACTTACTGAGTAAATGAAAGTTAGCGTGTACCTCAGGGTACCTTGCAGGGTACCCGAATCAAGATTTTCATTGTAACATGAATGATGTACATAAATTGTTGTGCACCCGATTGGGTGGCATTTATATTCGTGGAGTGCAAAATATAAAATTTGGTTCAAATAGTAAACCAGCTGAACCGTGGTTAATTTTCTGAAGCAGCTCGCCACACCTTGTTAATGAATCAGGTTCCCTAGAAAACTCTGAGCTCCAATGGCAATCAGACAATGAGCCCAGAGTAAATTTAGCGCAGTATAGGATCGAGAGTGATCAATATTGCCCCTTTTTCAGCTTAGCTTCGCTGGCGTGATCATTGCAAAATTCTCCGCCCAAATGCTAAGGCTACTCCCTCGTTAAGCCCCGCACAGCACCAGCGTACACCCGAACCGTCAAGAATTTCCCTCTGTCGCAACCCGTACCGCCAGCCATCGCGTCGGATAGCTTGTCCCCTGACACCGCCCGCCCGAGCATTAGAGCTAGACCCCAATCACATCGTAATACTAGAACTTCCACTAATCTTTAGGTCCAAGCTTTGACTACAAGGGACTGGGGCCCTCGCCTCAGTGCCCTGGTGTTGTTTTAGGTATTAGGTAAAGTCTACCAGGAGTAGAACAGGGAATGTCGTTCCGTACACCCACTAGTCTTGAGGAAGCTACATTCAGGCACGACCACTTGGGGAATTTTACTCAGGCCACACTAGGATCAGAGAACCCCGCTTAGGGGATAAAGTGGATAATGAGGGAAAGGCGAGTCAGCCTTATTACCTGTGAGCAGGCTTAGGGGTTGACTCTCCCTCGGGGGACCTCATACCATTAGACACGTGGGCCATTATAGGGGCCAGGCCGAACACCCTGGTTAACCCGCCGGCAGCCTACTAAGCTAAGCGGTTCCCTTAGGTCATCGCATAGATCACCGGGGAGTCGTGGAAGCCGGGGTTGTCCGGGCACCACGCCGAGAAAAATGGTGGTGCAGCTGGGATCCCTTAGGGCCAGAACTGGTCCTAGTACATATTATTATCTAGACAACAATAAGTAAATGAAAGAATAGTTTTATTCCGTTCGAACGAAAAGCAAGACAAAGGAAATCACTGGCTTATACAGCATGGTGATGAATGGTAATCGAAGCACAGCAATGAATTCATAGGACACAGAGTCTGAAAAGAATTTTGCCTATAACATTCGTACTATACTATTCCTGTATGTGCAATGCATCTATTTTCTTATTTCCCCATGGAAAACTCAACCTCACCAATCGAAAATAGCAATACACAGCAAATAGTGGTTGCAAAATACGAAAACAAACCAATTGACAACTATACCTGAATAAATAAATACAGTTGTTTTGTTACATTCCTACTTGTTCATAAAAGTTAAAACTTAAGAGTTGCTACTCGCCATACTTGAAAACCCCAGGGTATATGCCGTTAAAACGACTCTGCAACAACATTAATTAAGCTGTTATTAGCTTAATTAGGGTGTTAATTAGCTTTAATTAATGATAAAATTAGCAAGTTCCCAAGCTTCTAAATTATCAGGTGCACATCCTCACATGATAAGCTCTCAAACAAAAAAAATTTTGAAATACGTTCAGTGGTTCTTGAGATCCATGAAAGATTAGCGGACATCGACTTTTTTGCTCCCAGGCAGAAAATAAAAACGCTTCGATCGGTCGGCTCGCTTCTTTCGGCGACCTCCCTCCTCTCAATAAACATCTTGAGCTTTTGCATAAAGTTGTAGATACTGACTTGAAAAAATGAGTATATTTCTTAATTCAGTGCAACGCCTGATAGTTGGAAATAATTGTGGAACTCGTAATCACGTCTAGATCAACTAATTATATAAAATTCCCAGCTTTGAAACGGGATTCTCGTTTAGTTGTATTACAATGGACATACGTTAAAAACTAAGTTAGCTGTGAGTGCTCACTAAAGCAAATTCCAGTAAAACTAATTGCAAACCCAATTCAAACTATACACTGTAGATGTTACTGCTATATATATGTTATGTAGATGAGACTGTAGATGCTACGTATGTACTTAATGAAAACTTACATGAATAACAAAAATAGTTGTTTTTCATGAAAGATGTTTAGACTCTAAATAAAAAGGGCAATGGTAAGCATTGATGTTAACATTTAGGCGCTTAGCCCGTATATTCTACAGTTATTACGCTACTAAATAATCTTATTTGCAAATGTACAACACACAACCACATCAAACATCGGTAGCTGACGAGATAAAACCTACCGCTCTAATCTTTCGAAAACAAGTAATTTTATTCGCAAGACTGGAAGAGAAATACATTACGAGTGGCTTCATATATTAATTGAGAAATAGCGTCTCACTGTAGCTAACTTCGCACTTAAAGCACATCTTGCATGCGGTCCACAAAAACATTGATATCCGCAAAAATAGATGTTACGTGTACCAAAATATATTCAGCGGATCAGACAATTTATTCTAAAATAGAAATCAATTCTTAGTTTTCCAATACCCTTGGTAGCTCAAGTTGAACATTATTTAGGTGTTCAAAAAGATAACTTCGCAAGGCTAACAATATATCGCTTCAGAGCACTAGCTTATAGACCAACATGTATGATAAATAAGAACGCATGCATACAATTTTAGCCTTTAATACTACAAAACAAACATTTAGTTCCTAATTAAGAATTTCTACCTTAAAGCACTTCCTACTTCCAATGTCCAAAGTAAAACTAAATGTATGCTACTAACCCAACGGTTTGAACGCAGAATCTAGTGGTGTTTACTCAAAGTCTGATGTTTATAAATATTCCAACCAAAGATATTGTATTTTCAAGATATGTTTTACCTGCTGTCATGTATATCATATACACGCTCGTGCTACTAATGCTATTAGGTATGGTAAATAGGACAATTATGTAATTTTATGGTGATAGATATCATTCCTGTGACAATTTAGCACCGCTTTCCCCAGTATGTGATAAAATTCAACCACTTGGCGCGGTTGCTTCCGAAAGCGAAAAAGCTTGTGCTTCAAGTTGAATCATTTGGTGAAATAACCGAAATCGTTTCCAAAGCTTCACGACACAAAAGTTCAGTAACGATACACATTTGGTGAAATAACCGAAATCGTTTCCAAAGCTTCACGACACAAAAGTTCAGTAACGATTAAGGCACCAGACACGTCCAGACAAGGCTCATTACGGAAAATATACAAACAAGCCGAATATTTCACGATACCGAAATCATCAAACACATCGATGCTGTAGATAACTCGAAATTTTAAGCGATTAGTAAAACCGTCGGTCATTTAAATTGCCACGACAACACCTGTAATTTATTATTTAAGAAGACAGTTCGTAAAAAAAAAATTAAGTCCGAAATCCTAAAAACGGGCGTAAAACTATTTTGTACTATGTAGAGGTGAGAATTTCGCCACACAACCCGACCCGGATCTGCATTTCGGAAGGGCCGTTTGTAATGGGCCTGTTCGGGTCCGGCCGAAATACTGCAGACCTGTTGCCGATTCTCAACGGCCCGAGTGGGGCCGAAAAATTTCGACTTGTTCTCACCGAAATCTACGACCGAATAATAAGTACGCAGTTCCATAACCTTGGGTTTGTTTTAAGATTTTTACCGGTGTAATTTCAAGATTTTATGTCGTTTCATATACCACACACGGTGATGCTCCGAGATCTTAGTGGTGGCAGAGACACTCGGGAGTGCTCAAAACCTCGACGATCTCAACCCCCTGAGGAACCAATTTTTGCAAATCCCCTTACGCGTTTCCGCGCGCCTTTGGCGGGGGTGTGGTGCAGTGTCAAGAGCGTGTGTCCCTGCTGAATTCCTGCTTTGCCATGTATATGTCCAGAAGTTAAGAAATGTCAGAAAACTTGTAGGTACGAAAGGAGCTGGCACTAGTTAACAATATTTTAAGTCAGTAAGTTAAATTTTTAACAAAAGTACCTCGTGAACAGTGACCCATCGTATTAACTATGTCCAAGCCATCTTTTGTCACGCACGAGCGACTGGGACGTAAGGATTTTTATATTCAACTGGGCGCAAATATGAGGGGGGGCAACGCGTCCCCTATAAAAATGTGCCTAAAGGCCATATAGGTAGTCTTTTAGAAATATAGCAGGTTGGTCCTTCATGAACGCACATTCATAAATGTGTCTGTCCACAAAAATTTGCCGTGTTTGGTTATGTATACAGAGGTATATGCCTGAAGGACGGATATGTACGTCAATCCCCCAGCAATCTAGCAAGTTGGTCTTCCGTGTATTGTATATATAAACTCACAGTAACGAGCATGCACTTAACCGTACAACGCTTGCGAGATTTACTACGCGCCGCCCACCCACCCCAGATTTTTTCAATCATACTGAGCTCAACATCCCAGAATGTTTTCGCGTTTGCACTCTTGTCGGCATGCAATACATGCACAGTCGGTTGTCCCTTTACGAGCGAGAGCAGAACAACGAATTAAAAATAAAATTTAATTTTCTTGTGAACAAGTTGCGAGCGATTAGAAAGCGGTCAGCTGTGACGAGTACTTACACCGTGATCTAATTTTGAAACTAACCAGCAAACCATCGTCGATTTCATTAATTTTCCTTAAAAGAATGGTCGGTTAAAATTGATGCGACTACAAATAACAAACTGCGTTTTCCTTACTATCCGCAGCAGCTACTGTCAGCATCGAGATAATGACATTCAGGATCCAGCGATGCCGCCCTCTGAGTCATGTGATACCAAAAGTCTGTTCATACTCTCGACGTATCGACAAAAGGACATTGGTACTACAAGCAGCGATGTTTAAGTTAACCACACTTATTAGCACTACTGAATCATAGCAGTTGGCGTAAGAGGTGCTGCGGTACTTCTTTGAATGCGGAACACTAAGCGTAACGTTGTATAATACAGAGGACGTAGACATAGAGACGTTTTGCAGAAGTAGATTACAGAATAATTATAAATAAATACTTGTGCCACTTTTTTACAAACAGCAAACACAACAAAACAACTAATGCCACATCAAACACACCAACTTGATACTGGAGACCGCATCGCTATGGTCATGTTCGGTTACCGTCTTTGTAAAATTTGGTTTGGGCTTGTAGCACTGATTTATGAAAAGAACCGCATTATGTTGAAAGGGCCCGCAACCATGAACACCTGTAACTCTAAGTGTTTTTGAGCGGAGCGAGGCGAAGCGTTTTTATTTTCTGTCTGTGACCAAAAAAGTCGATGTCCGTCAGTTCGTTCGATCCGACGGATCTCAAAAACCACTGAACCGAATTTAAAATATCTTTTTTTGTTTGAAAGCCTATCATGCCAGAGTGTGCACCTGATATTATGGGATTAAAAAATTTTGAGTGGTTAACTAGTAATTAGCTAATTAGTTAAGCTTATGCAGCTAAAATAGAGAATTTTGCAATATTTGTGTTATTTATTGAAATAGAATCGTTTCGATCAAACCATTATAGGTTTTTTGGGTCGGAGAATTCAAATATAATATTTTTACCAATGATAAAGCCCTATGCAATGTAGTTATTTGAAGAACACAAAATTGAGTACATTCGTAATGCCACAACCCAAGCTCCGCTCACAAATGTAGTTCCACTACCGACTAGTAATGCGTGTCTTCGTATAGTGTTCGATAAAACACTGGCAGAGAACCCACATATAGCCTAGTAGCAAAAGTAATAACGCCAATTCTTACTGATACTGTTATCATGTTTTGAGCCGTATGCGGTCTCTAGTTGATAAGCTCAACAGCTCATTCAACATCATTACAATGAACGTGTTGCAAGAAACATTCAAAACGTTTAAACTTTACACAATAACCGGGTATTGACAACAAAACCATGAACTGACAGCATTCATTATCTTCGAACAATGAATTGTAGTAAACATAATAAGCGTAATGTTGAGTGAGCGACACACGTTTGGACATCAGCTTCAACGATGCAGCTACGAACTAAACCGATTGAGACGGCATCTATATTTAGCATCGGACGGATGCAGTACAAGCAGTATTGGTTCTGTCAATTGATTTGATAAGCGCGATTACAATAATGTCCTTCAAGCCAACCGCAAATAAATACTAGTAATAATATGAGCATTTAAATATACATATATAACTGAAACGGAGCGAGCGAAGCGAGCAGTTTCCACTAACAGCGCTATGGTAAAAAATCGAGAAAATTTCTTTTTTTGTCTGCAGCTGTCATTCATAACTTACTCATCGAATGAACGGATTTCGACAAATTTTTTTATTCGATAGCAAAAGTGATCAGAACGTGCAACTGGTTGAACGCAAACAAGTCAGGCCCCCATCTTCAGGGTCAAAATGACAAAAAACAGGTTTTAATGGTTCCTCTTAAGGCCAAATTTGGCCACACGGGTACCAGTCTTGCGCATACCATATGTTCAGGCTTCGAATCGAAAAATCGGGACCACCGTTCACAATCAGCCTATCAAGACCTACAATTTTTTGGACCACTTCCTGAACAACTGTGGGCCCGAATATGGTTCGTCGACCACTTTGCCAGAAATGGCGCTTTTTCAAATTTCGGCATGGTATTGCGTGGTTTTACCACTGAATAAGTGCTATTACGTTATAAACCATGCTATCTATTGTACGTTTTGATATCCATTGTGTAACGTGACTACATTATAACTTTCCTTGGTGTTTCAAGGGTTTTAATGTCGATGAACTCGATTTCCAAAATATAATGTTTTCATATGTTTGATTATGTATTGCATGCAGGGTACCAAGAATGGTCTATATATAATTTTTTCTGAACGCTGAATACAATGATTTGGTAATCTACACTTATACATTAAACACATTTTGTGAAATTTAACAGAAATTTCTTTGAATTTTGCACCACCAGATAATTCTTTTAAAATTCAAAGAAATATTTCTTGAAATTTCAAAGATATGCAATTCTTAACAAAATAATTCTTTGAATTTCAATGAATATTTCTTTGAATTTTAAAAGAATATCTGGTGGTGCAAAATTCAAAGAAATTTCGTTTAAATTTCACAAAAACCTATTTTCAGTGTAGAGTCTTTCATATTTCACGTCTTTTCATGGGTTTCCAATGAGTTTAGGGTCAATGAATTCGTTTTTTGGAATATAATCTGTGTTATGGGCGACTAAACTTAAAATAATTCCGTTGGCCATCCTATTTTGTCAAAACCGATGTGGAATCGAATATCATTGTTACAGAACAAACAGGGAAATTGGCACGGTTTTCCGTTAAGCAAAATTGGACAAAGTGGAATCCAACTGCCAGAATTTACTGTTTCGGATGAGAATTTTGGCGATTTCTTATTAACAGAAAACGGTTCAGTGCCATTTAGAACATTCACTAATTCAGGATTGTCGTTGTCGTTCAGGACTGTTGTTCGCCAACACGAACGTGGTTAAAATTTTTAGTTTTCAGCATTCGCGAACATTGTCATCTCAAATGAATTTGAACAAATTTTTGTTCACAAAATGAGTTAAACTTTCTGTAAATGTTCAAGTGTTCGGGAACAAACAATTTTCATTTTAAATTTTCAATAAATTTGTACAATCATTAAATTAATAACCTGCAATCATAGCCAAATACGATATAGAAAAGAACTTGTTCGCGAACAATTTCACCCATAATGTTCACTAATAAACTGTAGATTCAAACGCAGTGCGAGCGCGATTACTAAGTCATTATCACAAAAGCAACTTTAATTTTAAAAAGCAAAATTTGCTTTTTAAAACATTTAAAATGTTTGCAAACATTTGATGTTTGGTAATTTTAATCATACATGCTCATAGTGATGTCGCTTGCGTATTTCTCTATGACAAAGTAATCTATATAGAAATGAATTTATTTTATAACTACGTTTGTGTTCGCGAGCAACATTTGCTTAAAAATATGCGTTTGTGTTCTTGAACAAATTTTATTTTTTATACGTTTACGTTCACGAACAAGTAAAAATTCTTTGTTTCAAATGTTGAACATGTTTAAAATAGTTTCCGTCGCTGAGTTATTGTACGCCATGCGTCGAGCGATACCTCCGAAACGCATGAATAAATAATTCACAAAATTATGTTTTAACAATTTGTTTATTTCACTAACGAATTTGCAAACCAAAAATTAACCATTTCATACCACCTTACAGCTGTTCTTAAATGTTTTTGCTACATTATGCAATCACAAAGAAACGTTCTGTTACAGAAAATATGGCAATTTTATAAATAGGATGGTAGGCGGGGTCATTTTATGTTTATTCGCTCATTAGGTTGTTTGGTTACCTACTGCGTACAGGGTATTAAGAAATGTTTATATAGGTTTTTGGGCAGGCTGAATACGTTATTTGGTTATTTAGAGACCAGCACGAATGAGTTTTGAGTTGCTTTTGATAGGACTAGTCTTTAGTGTTTTAATGGGTACACGATTACAGAGGTTTCAGTATAATAGTATATACATCAAATACAGCCTTTTACACGTGATTACAAAATGCCCACTTGATAAAACCACGGGCGCTCCGTTCCACCCTCGCTTGCGAGATACTAGTTATAATAATATATTGTTGATATTATTACCCATTGCCAATGCATTTGTTGCCAAATAATTGTTATTAAAGCATAGCAGATATTTTGAGATGTTGATAACAGTGATTATCTTTATTATTAGTATATTACATTGCAAAATGGGCACTATCATCGATGAGCGGAAGCGTCTTTCAAAATTTGAACACAAGATGCCGACCGTACCGACTCGGCGTACCAGCGAGGCAGTCGGCCGTAGTCATCTAACTGATCCGGATCAGCACCAGCCTAAGACACAAAATAATAGTTACAAATGCAAACACACATAATCGGCATAGGAACGTCTTCAAATTTAGGGTGCCCAAGACATAACAACTGTGGTTGGCCACGATTGTGTAAATGAACTCCAGCTGCGCAAACTTTGCGTGCCTCCAGCACCTCAAACGTAGTATCATTACACAATATTAAGCTACTTAAATTTTTGTATTTATTATCACCACTGGGCTATAGTAGATGTTGAGCGATATAATTAATACATTCGCAAGCTACACAATTATTACGAACTATGCATACTTTTTTGCTTATGTTGAGTTTGCACGTTCAAACCTTTAGCTCAAATAACCAAAAGCTGAAAGCACTTCACTTCATTTTTGGTGAAGTTGGAAGTATGAAAAATGAGAAAATCCTAAACAAATGAAGTTCAAGCTGCAGAAATACGCGTTTTCAATGCTTAAACAACATGCACCAAAAACGATAAAATGTTGTAAATGCTTGAAAAACACGAAAAATGCAATAATCATAAAAAACCCAGTTGGTCTGTGGGATGAGATACAGTATTACCCCCATGATAAACTGTGGAAATTTCACCAGGTTGTAGCTGGGTCCTCAGCTCCAAGCCCTGGTAAAATTTTGGTCATGTGTGAAGGGCAGAGTCTTAAATTTTGAAGCATCACAAGCCGCTACATTTTTGATTACAAATTAGTCAGCTTCTGAGCAAAAATTATGAATATGTGAACGCAGCTTTACCTCAGTAATAGCCGTGATGGGTAAGCACATTTTCAATTAAAATTGTAACGGCGTCAGGTACTCGACGTGTTTACTATAAAACAGAAACACGTTTTGAGGTATATACACTATATTTCAAGACACTATCATACACACGTATTAAGAATCCTCGTTGCACAACTCGTTCAGAGGTAGCTCAAAATATATGCATGCATATACTTTAAATATCCAATCCATACACTTAAATCATAATTAAATGTGTAAGCCATCCAGCAAGTGAAACCATAACAAATATTCAATGTTTTGCTGCATTTTTTGGTGCAACGCCAGATATGAAGATCATTGGCATGTGCCAATGACTACAGACCTCCGCAAGAAACCAATCACTGCTTCTCGGTTTTTAAACCTTGCTTCAAGGACTTGATCTTCATCGGCTAAACATCGGATCATTTCCGTGATCGTTGCTGGACCCTCTTTCACGACAAGCAATATTGTTTGCATCAGGTACGCGGGTCCTGGTTCTTATCATTGTTGGTGTTCGACACCATGGCAGCTGAGTTGTATGGTTTTTCGCACAAAATATGTAGCATATAAAACACACATGAATTTATGTGCGTTAATAAATTATAGATTTCGTTGAACATGGTTGACTAGAGTACGAACATGGGAAAAATTTGTCGAAGATGAAAGAATGAGTAAAAGTGGTGGGCCCCCACTGTGGACAGGCCCACATATAACAATGTACTTTGATAAAACAGGTAAAATTTAAAAAAACACAATCCGTAACAAAAATTGTTCGCATGAAAAGTAAAGAATACGTCATGCATGCTTGAGTCGGTACTCACAATTGATTACCAAAATTAAAGTTGTTTTTGGCGGACGCTCCAAATGAACTAAAAGAATGCGACTATAAACACAAAAGTCAACATTTAGTACCCAAATCAAGAGCTGCGAGATCTCCGGCGATGGAAGGGAGCACGAAATGTGAAGCACACAGCGACCGGCAATGCGTTGATTGATGATTGCAGGCGTGGAATGCGTCAGAATATGGTAGACGGTGCGAATATCGCCACGAGATACCGACTCAAAAAGTTGCTATAAACTCAACAGGCAATATTATACACTGCGAGCAAACGTAAAACATTAATCAACTCTTAACTATTAATTACATTAAACATTTGACGGTTTGGACTTCAACAAAATATTCCTAAACGAAAGCACTAGTGATAAAACATTACCGCTATTATTAGAAGCACACCAGAATGACAGTAGTGCTGAAAAAATCCTTCCGCAAAAACAGAATACCCGCAAGAAATAACCGTTGTTCGCTTGATAATCGCCTGCCGCTCGTTCATTTAGGGTTCATTCCATTTTCGGTATAGCTTGAAAATAGATTTTTTAATTTTTTTTGTTAAAAGCCTAACTAAGTTCGTTAGTTACGCCACCGCTTGAACAAATGTGCGGTTCTAGAAGAGACATAATTATAGGTACCCATAAATCATAAACCACGTCGAACCAAGCTGTAAATTAACAAATATTCTTGCAGTAAAATTTATACAACTTGTAGGCGTCCTCAAGCAACAATTGAAAAAATATATTAGTACGCCATTGTTTTCGAAGAATATGAGTATAAAACGTAAGTAAAAAATATGTGACAGGAACGAAGCGGATTACATTTTCCTTTCGCTGCACTATGCAACCCTTGACGACAGCTACTGATTTTCCTAAGTAAATGTGGTGTGCTAAATAGCGCCTGCAACAGTAGACTGTCAATTTATTTCTTGTCTGAAACATTAATTTTTCATTTGGTGCTAAACGATACCTATCTAAACGGACTTGGTGGCGGCTGAAAATCAAAACAATCTGAAGGCTGGAAATAAAAATACTTGATGTAAACGCTCACAAAATGTAATTTTACCATGAGATCATTAGTAACCATTGACAAATATTAACACAGTGTTTCTTCTTGCGAGCATACACTGACAACGCAGATGAAAGGGTACTGACACTTGTATTAGATAAAAGCTCTCAAATTTATCCGAGTAGTGCAGATTGTATTGTGTGGCGTGACTGATCCACTCTTTGTCAAGGGGTCATAACTAAATTCGTGGTTTTACTGGTAGCACAGGGTTTGGAAGCGGTGAAAAGATCATTGGATATAAAATTGTTGATGCTACCTCTGCACTAGCTCTTGTTAATAAATATTTATCACAACTACTATACCTGGGCAGTTGGTTGATGTGTCGGCAGTGGCGAAATGAACTCTTTGTTGACATACTTTGCTCGGATCCAATTTTCTTTGGTTTCTCTGAATTAAAAGTAAATTAATGAACAGGGATTAACAGGAAATTAAACATGCAACCTAAACTGCATATTAAAAACGAGGCTGGCAACTAGTTTTATAAAACTATCTAATAATTTATCATATTTAACATACTGAACAATATGAAGCAAGAAATAAAGGTACTTGGGTTAAAATGTTAAGCTCAATGTGTTAAGAACATGTTTTGTCTTGGAGCTTGCAATACATAGCTTACCTGGAAGCTAGACACGGTTGTCAATTTAAATAAAGAGAGCCATGTTTTTGATATGCCTCAAAAGCTTTACACTATCCTCTATCATTGAGCATTAAGTTTCCACTTTCATTACTCAAGGTTCTACTTAGTGACCAGAATGCTATGAGAGACTGTGATAATACCCTGCGCATTCAACAGTAAACATAGATCATTACCAAGAAAGTAGTCCTTGTCTGTGTTTCAGAGACGGTACCTAACATAAGGGTATATATATTTACAACTAGTGAAGCTCGCTTGCGAGCCAGAATTCGAGTGGTGAGAACAATCCCCCGAAGTCTGTTGTAGAAAGCACACACATTATATAAACTGTGAGTGATGAGTCATAGTTACGCCAGCCTCTTTTGATAGCCAACGTAGGCAGTACACAAAACATCATACAGCGAGTACAAAAACAATCAACCAACAATTTAATAATTCAATAAAACCCTAAATTGACCGTGAAAAGAACGTTAAAGAGTTCAAACCGACACTTGAGAAAAATCTCATTTTTTATACCAAGTATGAAGCAGAAGGGTGAAAAATATTTGCCACATAATATTTTTGACACTCGCAATCAGCTTGTTGGCCCAGAAAACCCTATATCCGACTCTAAAACCAACAATAAGCACACATTTGGGTGCATTTCCCACGACTTTTCACCAAATATGAAATTTGGCGCCAACTATAAGCTTATATACTCCAGATTGGGAAGTAGTTGAAAAACTTGTTATATATTATTGGAAATCTCTGGTAGAGCTACATGGAATAGGCCTATTAGTTTGCGGATACCTCGTGTACTTATTAAGAAAAGTCGCAAAAACTGGAGGGGTGCCCGAAAAATGTGCCAAAATGACGTCATTTTGCCCCATAACTTTTCCCACGGCAAAAAATTCAAAAATCGGGCTCCGTCACTAGACCTAAATCGACCATTGCGGTTCGAATGAGCTATCTCGCATCAAAATCCGTCCAACCGTTATCGAGATCCAGGTGCTACAGACACACACAGACAGGACCTCCTCTACCCCCCTTCCAAAGCCAAAATTGAAAATTCTCGTTCCACTCGAATTCAATTACGCGGTATTCAAGGCAATTTATGATAAGTCTGCAGCAATGTAAAATGCTCAAGTTTGCTTATGTTGTGGTGCCATCTTCAAGTTTGAAAGTTTTTGCTTAAAAACTTTTGAACAATTCATAATCTTTTTAAGTATAGGAAAAACAGGTTCAATTTAAACATACACAGCAGCTCTCTTAGTGGGTAAAACAAGCATCAAACTAGCATTACTTTGTTAACAAAAGTATAAAATGAAGAATTATTTATATAGCGTTAATTTAAAACCCCTTCTGAAATTGTTCGTCCTAGTTACGTTAGGACAAATTTTTGACGTAAAATTTTGCCGTATCTGGTTAGGAAAGGAACTTGAGCCTGTGTATACAAAAATGAACGATTGGAACTGAACTGCAGCAAAATAATTATATCGAAAATTTTAAGCCAGTTTTTGCCTGTTGCGACAACCGTAACCTGAACGCGGTTGTCGCTGGCACCGTAATTCCGGTTACTCTTGTTAATAAAATATAGATCGTGATATAAATAATGTATGTATTTAAATGCTGACTTTCGTTACAAAATGACCAAAAGAAAAAGGCCATCGTAGAAATGAAAGCAATTTAAAGTTATCTGCTGTCGACATAAAGTTCAATCTAAAGCAAGATAAATCTTTGAAATACAATGCGAACAATATTCGCAGATTAGTCTGTCAGTACAATAGCATCTGCGTTGTAACGTACGCACAAAATCTCAATTTTGGAATAATTTGTGTAATACGCTGTGATTATCTATATCGCATTTCACAGACACTACTTCGTAAAAATCTATTATTGTTGCATCATTTATAAGAGCATGAAAATTTGTAGTCTTGAGTAAAAATGCGTAAATTTTTTTGTAATCTAATTTATATTACAAAAGCATGAAACAACCTTGATGTGTCAGGATCTGGTTTTCTTCGATTACGATGGTCACATTCCCAGACCGTGTTGGCCACAACGTTACCCAAGGAATGCATCAAACTGAGGTACGATTCGCTGAAATAAGGAATTGCTTTCGATTAATTCTAATGAATAATAACTCCAAGAAACTAGCACTTTTCGCGAGCTTTTGGTTTAAATAATTTTAAATTTTGCTGGAAAAGTGTTCGAATTTTGTTCCAAATTCGTAACACACTGTTTAAAATTTGTCCGGAAACTGATCGAAATTTGCTCGGAAATAGACAAATTGAGTTCGGATTCTGTTTTATGTTCGCTCTTTCGAAACACGACTGTCATTTCTGGCAAGTACAGTAAGCTACACAATCCCAATAAAAAGATCGAATCATTCGTTTGCGATTCTTGAATGAAAATCATTGTAAACAACAAATTTTACTGTGGAATCCCGTATATCAAAAGACATCAATGTCTGATCAACAGAAATACATTCTTCGTCACAATACTATTATTACCAGACAACGATACGAGAAAACTACAATGCTAGAAACCGAGTACAAACAATTGTTTAATAAAACGCATTAGTTTCCCTTTAACCGTACATATAAAGTGTAAATACAACTGAAAAACTTACGGCCATTGATCAAGCTCCAGCGAACGAACCCTGGATATGTGGGAACCAAGCTGACGATGTATGCCTGAGCAATCAATGCATACCAACGTGCCTAGATTTAACGAAGCCCACGTTGGATCTATAAAATAGAAAAATTAGACGTATAAACTATGTACGCGCTAAGCGAGTTGAACGAAATAAACAAGTTTGGTTGTGGACAACTGACATTTTTAATTCGCGATAGATTTTGAAAACACAACCATGCATAAAGCAGATTCGATTTGCATACGTAGCCTTGTGTTTTAATAATAAATTCTTCTATATATATGGCTTGAGTTGGCATAATGCAAATTTCCGATATTGGTAGATACTTTTACAAATTTAAAATTTGCCAATATAATTTGTTCCGATAATAGTGCATATTGATTATACTCCATTCAAATTTGCATAGCATTTTACCAAACCTCTCACAAGTTTGGTTGTGGACAACTGACATTTTTAATTCGCGATAGATTTTGAAAACACAACCATGCATAAAGCAGATTCGATTTGCATACGTAGCCTTGTGTTTTAATAATAAATTCTTCTATATATATGGCTTGAGTTGGCATAATGCAAATTTCCGATATTGGTAGATACTTTTACAAATTTAAAATTTGCCAATATAATTTGTTCCGATAATAGTGCATATTGATTATACTCCATTCAAATTTGCATAGCATTTTACCAAACCTCTCACCAATATCCCACTGCACCTTCACCTGGCTCTGAACAGTCGCTACTGCGGTGTGCACTATGTCCGCAAGGTAAAACAACGCTGACAGAATATATCTGACGTGTGAACCAGTCACGCAGATAAGGTTAATCGTAAATACTCCTGTTACTAAAATAACGCAAAGAGTTAGTACTCAGATTCTAGCCAGCCGAGTCAGCAGACCTGGATTCAACAGCACATGAAACATACCGTTAGTATCGCAGTCGGCACAATTTCGATTCCCAGGTAGTGATCGGAGCGATAGCGGATCCCCCGCGGGAGTTTTTCGTGTCGGATTGCCCTGAAGATAAGCTAATATCTGTGCTTGTATCGCTGATACCCAGGCATCGCGATCCTCAGAAGATGCTGCTTCAAATGCCCACTGACGGCCGTCGAGTGCAACAATATGAAATTCGTAGCTTTCGCCTGCAAAAAACAAACAGCAAACGAACGCTGATTACTTTAGCGCAAAACTCAACCATGTATGACGCAACATAAACTCTAAGGTTCACAGAACATCGTAATCAATAGCACAAAGCTATGAATACAAACATTAAAATGGCTAGAATAAGAAAAATATAAGGAATAACTCTAGACGCTGAGCCACCATGCTACTGGAATTACATAAGTTACACCGTGTTGGAGCTGTTTTTCATAAACAGATCCCTCAAAATACCCAGCATAGCAGCGAGTCTGCTGTGAACTGGTTAACGTTTAAAATCTGTATAAGCGACCACTGTTTACTTCTTAGGAATAGAAGCTATACTATGTGCATTCACATGTCATCACCGTGTCTCAAAAAATCAAAGATTTATAACATTGTATTGACTGATAGAAAACTAAGAAAATACGTTTTTCTCATTAAAAATGTTTGTTCATTTAACAATGAAATAAAAGTGGAAATACTTTTGAGGCAGAAAAATTATATCTTTTCAGAAATGTTTTCGGGAAAAAATTTTTTCAGAAATTTATATTTTTTCGGTTCCAAAAACTGTGTTTTCACAATTTGGATGTGTTTAAGTTGATCAAAAAAATTATAATGTTTGAAACGGAGCGAGTGTAGCCTCAAATTGCGGTACACGGTGCAAAACAATCGTAGTATTTCTGTGTGTCTGTCGGAATAAATTGGCCTGTAAATTTTAGTAGGACGCATAACACAATCGCCTTTGTGTAGAATACATGCCATGCTACAACAGCTGCTAGGCCACATAGTGGATAATTGATGCTTGAACATTTGGAAGTTATTAATTAAAAACTTCAAAGTTTACCGTCTTGGTTAATGGAGGAAAAATAAAGGTTTCCTGGATTTGACATGGCGGTGACATTGCACTAAATGCATTGCTGCTGGTGCTGCATTCAGAAGACGAATCAATTGGCGGCGTGGTCTAAAGGGTTTCCAATCCTACAATTTTATGGTATTATTGGTATTTATACTGCATGCTTGTTAGATTCAGTCTCTGTTCAAAGAATGTTATCAAATGCATTACCAATTTGAAGTCTAAACCTTTCAAGGTGTAAAAAAATTAGTAACAATCATAATGTACGTATTTGGATATTATGATAGAAACAATAAAGTGACTCACAATCACCTTCCGCCGGGCTGCGCATACCACTTCCTTTGCGTGAATGCCTCTTCTTTTGCTTTAGATTTGGGGTTTCAAGCCTGCTGTAGCTTCCGCTACCACCAGGTGAATGTTCTTCGGTATCTGCATCTAAAAATCAGCAACGACTAATACAATGCTACAGAGAGATTATAACAGAACAGTTAGAGTATCTTATTACCTAAATTTTCTTTTTAAGGTTTCCGATTTTTCAAACAATTTACCTGCATTATTTGTTAATCTAAATACGGTAACTAAGGTATTTTTAAAGCTTTCATCTGCTCCACCGGGCATGGCTTTTTCAATGATTATATTTTTAAGCTCCTACTCTACTGCTCAATTAACTAACTAATTTATACCTATGAAAAATGTTACAGCAGGTAAAAATTCTGACGGTTTAGCTGTACACTCTATAACAGATGGTACACGAATCTAAGCATAAATATTACCCAAAATCAAAATACTCACTGGCCCCTAGCAAAACATATTTTATATCCCTTTATCGGAAAAACTGTGCCCCCATGTTAGTTAAAAAATTCAAAATGATACATCCCTAAATTATTTTACTTCAAAATTAAAAATCTAGGAAATTGAGTCAAAAATATTGTTTGAGATCTAAGTTCACATATGCATTGGCAGCGCCTCAAATTCAATATTATCCGTCGCAGTAATTCATACTAAAAGCCATTGCATTTTGATTCTTATTACATTTAAAAGGTCCAGTGTAACACAATCTCTTCAATACTAGTACCACATATAAAAATTTTCAATATGGTACTAATACTGAAAAACATACCTATGTTACAAAACAGAAATTGCTTCTAAGTGAACTTTTCAGTTAATGGACATACAAATATCTTAGAAGGCAACCAGAATTCCGATTCCGGCTGACTGGTAAAACAGTTGCTTTTATTAAAGACAGTTCAATTGTTGACACGAAGCAACTTCACAGTGGAAAAATGCTTTCAATATCCGCTCGCCAAATTTCTGTTACGAACATACCCATACCAAGATAAGACTTAAGGTTTCCATACAGGGTCGAATTCAAAATATAGATATCTTGGTGTTAAGATATGGTCATGTTTGATGAACCTGTACCGAAATACCAATCTGTTGCGATCAAAAAAACTTAATATCCCCATACTTGAATTGACATCAAATTGCGACCAACACAGGCGGATTAATGATATACTTGGCTTATAACTTTTCCAAATGCTTCGTCGTGAGCTCTGAGAATTCGTGAGAATGCTACGTCAAGGAAATGGTATCAAGAATAATGAGCAACTGACGTTCCCCCACTTAACAATCATTTTTCGAGTTTTGATCCCAAATCCAAACTATGGTTCGAAAACAATGAAAAACAACATTCGGGGCAATAGGCAAAATAGTATTTTTGACACTGTTAGAATAGATCACATCTTCCGTGTGAAAATTATTGCAGAAATATGTCTGTTCCGACTTTAATTTACCACAAAATGTGTAAAAATTACTATTGGGAATCAACACGCAGTGGATATTGTACTATACATCACGTGTATCGTACACGTAAACGTGTGATACACGTTTGTTTGTACTCATCTTAAACGCGTAACGTGCAACTCACTGTTACGGTCGCATTGCAAGGCTATCTACGAGGCTTATACTGCGAACTGTATTTAAAAATACAAGTCATGACAAGATCTAGCAAGTAAGCATAGTGGGTTTCTCTGTATGACACGCAGTTTTCAGAAAACAAAAAACAAAATTCCAAAAATATTAAAACTGAGTTCATAAGCGCAGTAAAAGAAAGGATATGGCAATAAAATGAAAAAGTGCGGACCGAGTACCAGAAACAAAGCAAAACAAGAAACCACACCAAAAGTATCGATTGGTCACCGGGAAATCTAAAGACACTTCTACGGTAAACGATTAAGAATCGGCAGTGCAAATGGTTGTTTAGTATATAGACAAAGTATTTTATAGTTTATACGATAACAAACATATGTTCAGTAAAAATGGGTGATGAAAAACGGCGATTTGAATACACTCAATGCATGGCTAGTACAATCTATGAGTGTGTAGCAGGTTATGCAGAGATACATACAGAAAGCCATCTTATAAGGCCTAACGTTAGAACGAAAACATTAGAAACGCCTAACGATTAACAAATCAACCAATCTTGGTTTTAGCTTCCTTAGCCTCAACGACATCACGATAAGAAGATAATACCACGAAAATTTACGTTAAAGGCAGTTCATTTTAAACACTAAACAGTGACAACATTGTTTTTATATTTATTTTAATGTATATCATCAAACTTTCTTTACAACTTCGCATACGAGTACGAAAAGCGAAACATACACTTTACTACGTTGTAAATCGGCTCACATATCCATACATGTTTTGCGGATCTCAAGCTTCTTTGGGTGGTATCGTTTATGCACCATAGTTTCTTGAAAAATGTAGATTACACCAACAAAAGGAAATTTTGACTGAAAGTTGTTACCCAAGAAATTTCGGGGCAAGGCAGCCCATACCTCTCAACGAACCTGCCGTTTGAAAGGTTATAGGTTACACCAAAATACGAAATTTTGACTGAAAGTTGTTACCCAAGAAACTTCGGGGCAGGCAGCCCATATCTCTCAACAACCTGACGTTTCAGTTCGCTGAAATTTTCGCTACGAACCGAGGACCGCTAATTCGGAGCTATGTGAGCCAGGGTTTGGCAGAGAGCATGAAACATAGGACACCTTCAAGTTAAACCGGAGGGGGCTGTACATTAAAAATTAAATATATTTCAGCGTTTTAGTAGCAGAGCTTTAGCAATTAATAAATTGCCTCATAAACACTGCTAAGACACCTCTGCATTAAGACGAAAACAATTTTATGCGATTTAAAAAATTCGAGAAGCTCTGACAATTTTTAAAAATTTTAACCAATGGGGCGTTTTAATGATGGGACAGAACCGAAAATTTGGCAGGACACACAATCCGAGGGGGCACCCCAGTTTCACCAATTCCAACCTAAAAATTCCAAATCCAAATTTGCAGAAGCCAGATGAGTCTAAGGGTACGGCCCATGATATGTGTTAGTCTTATCTTTATACAACTGCTCCCATCCAAGAAGCTACAGGCTGTAAAAACAAACAGAGTCGGGAGTATTTCACAGCAGCGCCACAAAAGACTGAATTTCAAATATGTAAGGCTTAAGCGTTGAAAGTCCGATTCCACGTCCACGGAAATACAAATGAAGTTTTAGTGCAAAATTTTTACGGGGTGTCTGAAATTATTCTACATAAACCAGCAAATAATGATAAATTTTTATTTATTTAGTTCGACGTAGCTATATTACAGCTTAAGCCGCGACGCAAAGAGTAGGTATGTTACAACAAACTAAGCTAACCATTATTAAATCCATATGATGACGATGTTGAGCCAGGGGTCCTGCCTTCAGGAATACTTTCGAAAGCTGTCAAATATACGTTCGCTTCCTTGTCACTGCTGCCTCCGGCACTCAAACTCGAATGCTTAATATTATTGGTCGAATGACTTGCTTTTCCTGAAATAGCTACCCGATTTTAAGTTTATAACTTAAAATAAATTTGTTATTTTGCTATTGCATGACATACAGGTGCTATTAGAACAAACTGCCAATGCATTTTGTTGGGAAACAATTACATATCAACGCTAAAAAATATTCACGTACGCGCTCGTTGAGCAAAATCGATACTTTTAAAGAAAATATGATAATTTAAAATATCAGAAAATGTCGACAAATGTGAGACCCCGAACCACAAGATAAGAATATGTAATACAGTTTAACCATATTAAATTTTCATTCACTAAGTTGATTGAACACTAAACCGCGAGCTATCAACTATAGTCGTTCATATTTACAGGCAAAAATATAAACAAAAAGCAAAAGGTAAAAACAAGACGCAACTGTAAGTAGGAAACTAATATAGAAAGTTTACCATTCGCATTCATGCTTTTAGGTCGCGCTGGCGGCACCTTGACAGTAACGCGACCAAGAAATATTTCTTTTCCATGACTGTCATCCATAAAATCCTACAAACCATAAAACGGCTGTCAGACAAACAACCAATTAGTAACACCGATAATAAACCAGAGGACACCGGATTTCACAGGCGGTATTAATACCAGAATACCAGCTGAACCAGTGTTTCTCAATAGTCAAAATTTGATAAATTAAACCGCTAAAATGATAGAAAAATGTATGAAGCTAAGGACGCATCTGTGCATCGACAAAATAGAAATCGTGAATTGGGGAACATTAGCATTTTGCGTATTGTCCTTTAGATATTATTGAAACAAAAGGGTTTAAATAAAATTTATTTCATTGCGTCTATATAAAAAGAAATGTGGATCCCAAATCGACTGAGACATTAAATTGCTTACACATAACGGAACCTTGTGCGAATATACTAACTCACCACCGCGCAAAGGAACTTGTACCATGCTTATTGGCTAAATCATATACGTACGTACGGCTTTAAATATTTATAATTCGAAGCATACGTAAGTTATTAGTCTTTATTGAAATTTATTTAACAAATTTCTATGAGAAAATTTAAATGAACAGCCTAAATATTTATTGATATAACCAATGATTTAAACAACGACAAAAGCTTCGGGATCCTCTAATAAAATTCAAAATTGGAAAATCATAACTAGCAACTCGCAAGCGAGGTTAAAAGGAGTGTGTGTGGTTTCGTTTTGTTTAATTACCTGTAACATGGTGTGTCTTATGTATATACCACCCTAAAGCCTTCTGAACCCTGAACCCATTGAAAATCCTAAAACCTAGGCGACCCTAAGCTCATCGAAAACAACTAACAACGCATCAAGTATTTATGCTGGTCTCTAGATAGCCAAACCATCGTATTGCGCCTACCACAAAACCAAGTTAGATAATTATTGATCCCCTCTATGGAATGCGTAACCAAACAACTGAAGACCGATGTATTCAGGAAATCTGGTTTATTGACAGTAAAGCCAATGACACTCATTAAAAGGGATGAAATATGCACGCTAGACTTTAGCTAAAAAATACTTGTATTCAGCATACCTAGAAACCTCTATGGAGTATTTTTGATCACAGGTACCATACTAGTGAAGACCGACTATTTTCTGGAAATCGGTTTCATTGACCCTACACCCAATGAAAACGTCTAAAAAGACATGATACTCGTGCTGGACTCTCGACAAAAACCATCGTATTAAACCTACCAGAAAACTTATACAGACAATTCTTGATGACTTGACCGCAATACATAACCAAACAACTGAAAACAGACATTGTGGAAATCGGGTTCATTGACCCTAAACTTATTAAAACCCCATAAAAAGGCATGAAATATACACGCTGGACTTTAGATACCTAAATCGTTGTATTCAGCCTTCAGAAATGATACATAGACAATTCGTGATGCCCTGCACGCAATATATAACCAAAAAATGAAAAAATTCTCATTTTGGAAATCGGGTTCGTCGACATTATAACCCTTGATGCCCCATAAAAAGGTATAATATATTCAAGTTCGGTTCTAGGTTTTAAAAAACGGAACGAACTTGGTGGCTAACCTTATAGAAAGTCGTTGTATGGTAAAAACACGCAACAACATGCCAAAATTTAAAAATTATTTCTGGCAAAGGGTCGACGAACCCCATTCGGGCCCACAGCGGCCCAAGGAGTAGCCCCACAAAAAGTCGTGGTCAGAAAAGGTGAAGATCTCGATGAGCAGTGTTTTAGAATTTTCGATGCGAAACCTGTGTCGAGAGATATGGGCTGCGAAAGACTGGTACCCGTTCGTCCAAATTTTGCAAATAGCCTTAAAAATCAGTTATTGCCATTTTGACACTAAAGATGAAGTCGGAGCTGTTCGCGTTCAATTAAATGGCATTCTTATCACTTTTGCTACCGAATAAATTAACTTGTCGAAATTCGTCTCAACGAATATGAGCTATGAATGACAGAGAAAGACAAAAACGTTCACGGTTTTCCAACTAAAGTCGTCAGTGGAAACTCCGCTCGCTTAGCTTCAATAACTTGTAACTTCCAAGCGTGGGAGAAACGGGGCGAGCGTGGTTTCATTTTTAAATTATTTTGCTTTATCGCCTGTAACAGGCTGTATTTGAAGAATATACCATTCTAATACCTCTTGAACTATGAACCCACTGAAAATCCCAAAACTTCGTCGACCCTAAACCCACCGAAAACAACTGACAACGCATCAAGCATTTGGGCTGACCTGAAGATAAACAAACCATCGTATTCAGCCCATCTAAAAAATATTTTTGAAGACCTGTACGCAATAGGTAACCAAACAACTGAAGAGAGAATATAATCTGGAAATAGGGTCTGTTGTTCCAAAACCCATTTTAAAAATCCATGAAATATGCACCATAGACACTAGATACCCAGTCAGTTGTATTGAGCTTTAAGAAATACCTATAAACAGGTTATTCTTGATGCCCTACACACAGTACATAATAAGACAAATGCAAACGCGCTGCATTTTGGTAATCCTGTTCGTCGACCAAAAAGTCATTGAAACCCTTAGAAAGGGTACAATATATGTAGTCAAGTTGGACTATAGATAGCAAAACCGCCGTATCCAGGGTGCTTGATAACCTAATATGCAGTCATCTACTGTAAGGTAAATACAAGCAATAACACGACGAAATTTGAAACAAGCTGCTTCTACGAATGTTGAGTGCATGAACTGTAGATTGTGCGCTTAACGTCAATAACAAGCCGTATAATACCCAATTGTTCCGCGTTTTCCGCACAAAAGCTATGGTTGCCCTCTCATTTTTGTAAGGGCGTGGTATCTAGGGCAAAAATTTGTTCCAACGCCAACCTAAGTTTTCATATTCAAACAAATATTTGCCCGTCATACCATGACCATCAACAATGAGGGGTTAAGGTCGAAGCGGATCGCGTCATACTCAACACGTTTACGTAATATCCAATACGGTCATAAGAAATTATCATGAACTTTTGCTTACGATACATTATATAAAACATCTGCTCCATATGATTTGTTCTATAGTGTACTCTTGACATTTCAATCTATTATGGTTAAATACATTGTTTATTCTAACGGTAAACTAAGACATCTGACCTAAAGAAAACCAAAAAACATACCCTCAGACTCGGATAGTACTTCAACTTCCCGTCGTTATATAGCGCCACGTACTTCTTCTTCCATTCTTTATTTAGAGATTTCCCGCTTTTTTTGTAAAGCAAACCCTATAATAAAAAGAATTACCACACGTTTGAACACTAGCACATTGAACAGTAACACTGAAAACAATATACTGCTAATCGAATCAACCACAAAGAAACAAAAATATAGGATCCATTAATATTAGCAAAAGCAATACCTAAATGTTAGGATTTATTGTAATAAGCGAGAATAAAAATACCTGTTTAAAACCTAAAGCAATATTTTGGCCTCCCTACTCACTGGATACTATATTATAATTACTTAGAACCATTATAGTGGTATTATCCCAAATTGCTGTTCTTAAAAGTTGACCTCAGGCTTTATATTTCACATATAGTACAACCTGCACTTATTTATTACACCAGGTGCTTAAAATACAACGAAATGTAAAATAACTCTAGCTTAGAGAGTATTTACGGACTACTTTTCTGCTTTATAAGACTGTGTTAGTATTCAAATTATATTGGAAGCAGCAAAAATTCCAAACAGTTACATATTTCCTGTGATTATACCATGTATGAATATACGCAACCCGTTGTAACGAGACTGACCTGTCACATCACAAGCCGTTCTGGGTGGTGACATTATCGGTTTCATAATTTTTTGCTGTTTAATAAACATGTCCCAAGACTTAAATTCAATAAGAAACCACAACAAAACTCTTTCGTAATCTCTGTGTATATCGATTATAAAAAATATAATCTAACCTGCTTTAATGGAATTGGCCTGCCAGATCCCAACCCGTTCTGAGTTGTGCGAATGTGAATTTTATCTTCTTCTCGTCGCTACAATTATTGCATATTATACACAAGTATTATAAACCATAAAGAGGAACACAAGCAGTGTCCACAAGCACAATAACGCAAAAGTAGCACCATACAGCATGATTCTAGTGTGGTATTCTTGATATTATAGTCCAATCGATCCTTCCTTCATTATTGAGTCTAAACAACCAAGTAAAGTAAGTATAGCATAGTTAGCGAACTCATATCATCAAATGGTGCGATAATTCTAGGGTATAATATTTATAGGTGTTAATTTGATACACTTTTTCCCCTGGGTATTGTGTTCAAGCTTAGCTTTTCTGAACTAAATATGCCCTCACCGATTTAATTGGGGGAAATCAGAGATCAAACTGGAAATTTTGACACAGCATCAGGTTCGTCCTACCAACGCAATACTGGTATCGTTTAGTGACATTTGGCTAAGTATTACACCACTAATCAGCCCCAGCTATTGTAATTATTATTGCTCCACCGCGTCTGTACTTTAGTACTTGTACAAAACTTTCCAAATCTTTATTCTCAGGAATTAACGAATAAAGTAACAATTTTATGTACAAATACTGACTCGTGTTGCTACATTTTAAGCTTATTTATACCGTGCGATACTGATACGGCTTCTTGTAATGTGTAGGAACATAAACTGTATCATCACTGTACTCTCCACTTACAAAAATATTTGAGATTCTCCGGGTTTTTCTTTGAGCATTTGGTGTTGATAGCGGTGTCGTCTTTTCATCGTTTTCGTCATCCTAATAAATAAGACGAAGCGCATAAGCTGCTAATTTTATTAAACTCCAATCAAACACGATAAATTAAAATAATGCAATTTGCTAATTTCCATATTATAATAATTTCTAGGCTTAGTATATATCATTTCGTTGTTTTCAAGTGAAAAATGACAACTCACCGATCACATCGACGAACGTCTTGTATATAAAAGTGCCATCAGATAATTTTTTCTCAATTTCCAAACATCCAGACAAATCTGCGAAAAGCCTACGACCTAGATGAAACATTATCTGCGTCAAGAACTTTATATCGTGCACCCTCCACCCCAATTATTTTACCTCAAAGCTAGTAAGTCTACCGGGATTGCATAGCATACTGAAGCATAGGTACACCCACGCCTTTTGCGTATACATCCAATCAGCGCTCGACAGCGTACGTCGATATGCTATGTGTGGACATCACGCTATACCGCACAAGTTAGCAGAAAACTAACACCGGCAATGAGTTTCCCATGCCAGAAAACACCAAGTACAAGCTATCTCCTCCCAAGACGTCACATTGAAATCAGGCATTTCAGCTGGCAGAACCACCTTATATTTCCTCAAGTGACAACCATTACAATTAAAGTATGTGGCAGGCTAAATAAAATTTTTGGTAAAATTTGGCTGTTTGTCATAAAATTTCGAAATTTCCCTGTTTAAGAAAATATATTTCGCTTTAGTTCATGGCTTCATAGACTACTACTCTGACAAAATTGTTGGATTGCAAAGCTATTGAGCCAGATGATAGAATTTCTAGCGATCTCTACTTTGGATTATATATTCACAATCGTTATTTTGAGTTGAAACGGTGCTACAGCAAAAATCATAGTAGTGTCATAGTGAAACTGATACGATTACGACAATCGGGTTATTGGAAAATACTTCCGGTTAATTTGTACCTTAGGTATTTTGAAAAATGCATTTAGTAATAATGCAGTCGCTAAAGTAATAATAGACCAGTGTATAGTCGAAAACACTGTGTTTACCCTTTACTGTTCTGAAAAATTTTCTTCCTGCATCCGGTGCTAAAAGCACCCTAGATTACAAGCCAAACTCCTGCTCTTTCCCTTCTGCTACATTGTTATATTTGTTCCACTGAGACATATGCTAAGTAGAAAAATTTGTCATAATGCATTCAATTGCCAAGATAGTCGTTGTGTTACGAAAATGTTTTTTTCACATAGCGGATAGACTTAAAATAGTTTATAACCGAAAAGCTACTACTAATGTCCAGTTTGATGTTATTGTATTACGGTTGCTGTTATTATGTTACAATATTATATACATATATTGTATATTAATATAACGTATTTTTTATGTACATTATGTATATACTTACATACGTGTGTCGTTTTATATAAAAGTCTGCGCCATTATTACTGCATTCTACGACTAAGATGAGCAAAAATATCAAAATTCACAGAAATTGCACCTTTACGTTAGTCGGAGATCAAAATTTCTAGGGGTCAAACTTTCGGAAGGGGGGTGGCCAATAGGATCAGCGACCGGACATAAGGGGTAAGCCCCATTCCCCTATAGCGGAACCCAAAGACTAAAATGGTTCGTACTGACAGTTTTACTTTCTAAAATAATAAATCCTCAAAATCGGCGCGGCGTATACAGTCATCCGAGATCCTCAATAGGGAGCAAGGTGACATAGAAAAATATGAAAAACACGTAAATAGGATGAACTACAGCTTTTTGAGACCACAGTGCATATAAAAAATGTTGACAAATGCTCTGGCCAAATTTGAAACCAAACGATTCCATTAGTCCTCTCAATGGTTCTTTCCGAAGACCCCTGAATATTTTACCTTCATACAAATTTTGTTCCTTTTGCAAAGCAAAATTACTTCATACATCAGTTAGCTACATGTACAGTATAAAACCGGGGTTACTTTAGAGGGGGCGATCCCAAGGATCGGCCCCCCCTAGACACCGACCCCTACTTTTTCGCAAAAACGACCCCTTAAAATTTACGTTTTTTTCAAAAAGTGACCCCTTAAGGGTCACTAGGAAATTTAAAAATGGCTGAAAAAATTGTTAAATTATAAAAACGGTAATATTTCGATTTTAACAACCTATATAACGTAAGTCTGAAATACGTAACAATATATACACGCATATCGTAGGCTAAACGATCAATTATTTTGGTCACCAAACATATAATATGCATGTATATATAAATATTATGGCCAAAACTGAAAAAAGCAGCGCCACAGCGGTATTTTGGTACACCTGAAAAATATATTGTATTAATCGTTATAAAATTACTGACCCTTAAGGGGTCATGACCCCTAGTTTCCGAAATGACCCCTTAGGGGTCAGTAAATTTTTCCGTTTACTGACCCCTATGTGGGAGGGCCTAAAATAACCCCGGTAAAATGGAAACAATATTCAAGTACAGTATAAAATGGAAACAATATTCAAAAACTATATTCCTCCTTAGTTACATACAAAAGCAAATAGGCTGTAAACGATAATAGAGATAACTGAGTTTTGCAACTGATAATAGAATACATTTATACCGGTTCTAGCACAGATACTTGTGTGCTCGCCGATCCTGTCTGACAAATGTCGGCGCGAACAATCGATGTGGTGTGCTTCACAAACAGAGCACGTGAGTCTGTAGACAACACGACAAAAAAGCAGATCAGCTAGCTTATCACTTAAGCTAAATGAACGCATGATTTTTTTGTGCAAAGCTAGTATAAATCTCCAAAGAACTTACCTTATTAAGAGACGACAGACTTAGACTTGGCGTCAAAGCAGGCGGATCACTGGTCGGACACGATACAGGAATACCATCACTACCGCCATACAAACCACCACACCCGCTAGCTGTGCAACTGGTCGTAGCACTATGATGATGGTGGTAATGGCCACTCCCAGGAGGCAAATAGAACTGTAGCTTTTGAAAATTAAACGAATGTGACCCGGCTGCGTTTGTAGTAATATGGTTGCTCGCATCATGAATATGTGACGGAGTTGATGGACATGAACTTGGAGGAACAAACGCGCCGCTAAATCGACTCAGTTTGGTATTATTAACGTGTACGATTTTTTGGCACGCTGAAAAAGCAAAATATATAATCGACAAAAGCAAACGACTCGAGGCTTACAATCTTCGGCTCCTCCAAACAGGGAGGAGCCGCCGGCTTACGCATTTCGGCCTCCTCCAAGCTCAAGCCCCAATGATACTTTGCTATGCGGCTAAAAAATATTGAGATTTTTTACTGTTGGTCTAAATATATACAAATTTCCCCGACTTTGACTGAATATCCCCAATTTTCCTTGTGAGAATAAAAATAGCTATTTCCTTATAATATATCCATAATTACAGTCAGCCGTCAAGTTATACATATTTGACGTATTCTAATGCTTTGGTACCTTATGATATCCTCAGCTAAACTCGAGGGAACACTCCAGATAATGTCCCGAGACAGTTTCGGCGTAGCCTGAAATCACAAGATGGCAATAATCGGAGCTACACTATTATTTATCATTAATATAAAATTTATAAACATGACAAATTAACGTTAAAAATGAGCTTAACCAAAGCAAAATGAAGAACGCGAATTGTTGGGAAAAAATTTCTATAATATCGGGTAGATTTTTAATTCTAAATTTAAAGAGAATATCAAACGCAACTAAAATAACCATAATACCATTCCAAAAATCATATATGTTACAACAATGTTTGAGCACAATTTAGACATCACTAGCGGACGACTGCAACAATTTGCCCACATAATACCCAATTATTTGTATAATTTTGTGTTTTTGCGCTACTGTTGCAACTCATTTTTTCGGGCTCCAACATCAAATATCTGCTGTCAATGCGTTGTTTTATCTCGTCTTGTGAACAATTCTACTAACAAATCATCGACACATAATACAAGAATATTCTAAATTAAAATTAAATATATTTAGACAGAAAACAAAACTCGAAAATAAAAATCATATTATTATTTTGATGGGTTATTGTTTGATGGCATGCTCATTTTTCACATAAAAATGAGCAAAGTAGCTTTGGCCATGTTATCATTTCTAAATCGGCACATCTCCAAACATATATTTAATATCACCTACAGTGCGTAACAAACAACCTTCGTGAAACGACAATGCTTACGAAATATAAATATAATTATGTCTGCACCCGTTTATCGCTATTGCAATAATATATTATTGTAAATTATTTACAACAAGCCATTGAATAGACTACACAAGCTAGTAATTAATAAAATAATGATAAATTGACACAACAACTACATTAGCCACCTTCACGAAATACTTTCTCTACGTTAAGGCCATACGTTGCACACGTCTCGTAGTAGGAGCAGCGTTGAAGATCGCTAGAGAGCTTTTTAGCGCGCGACTCCTCGATCAGTCGTGGCTGGCGCTCACTTATTGCATCTATAAATAACCAACAGTGTAAATATATTTATACATTTTCGCCACCTACACAACTAAAGCATAAGATTGTTATTATCTACTCAGTAAAGTATTCCTAGGATAGCCCCAACGAATTAATACGACAAAAGTCAAGCCGCAAGCTTCCACTTATTCTAGAATATACAAACTAATAACTGCTATGCAGCTATGTTTGCATTAGGTAAGGTTGAATATTGAAATAGAAACAAAACAGGTTTTGCTAATACACTGTCTAACAAAATCGACAATTTTCAGTTTTAATAATAAAGAATACGATGGATGGTAGGACCATATCGCAACAATTAGAATGCTTCAATAAAAGCGTGTGATGCTCACGTTTGAATGAATCCGTCAAGCTTCATTTCGCTCCGCAGCTTCACGTGCGTATAGTTATTATTTCACTCCTTTATAACCATAATATATTTTATAAAATTATCCAAGATATATTTCTCAAACGCTTGAATAGGGTCATGCAGATTCAAAAAAATATAACCGATATTGACACTGCAGCATATATATGCTACTGATGTTCGCTCAAACTCATTTATCAACTCTTCAATTTTATAAAAAAAACTTTCCTAAAAAGCAATGACAGCATACTGGACAAAAAACTCGTTTGAGTGCCTAGCGTCCTATATTAATTTAAAAGCAGAAAAAGTAAAAGAGCCACTCACCTTGAGTTCCAACGAGAATCAAGGGAATATCGCAGATGTTTCGGTAATGAGATAGTTTAGCATGGAAACTATATATGGTATTGAATGAAGCTTCATTTTCAAGGCTGAACACAAACATTACCGCGTCTACCCATTGTGAGAACTAAAATTAATTATTGTAATATAAGTGTAATGCCGAAAACTATAATCTTAATTAGATGTTTCAAAAAACACAAAATGCTCATACTTTGATGTTTCCGAGCGAATAGCCATATTGATTTTCTCACACACCTTCAAATTTTGCTCGCACTGCGAAATTATTCATTTGTCTACTATTTCTCAGTTGTATTAACTAAAATTTGCTGCCGCATACGCATAGCATCAAAATAGTACCTGGGGACGGTTAACTTGCGGACGCTCCCGGGTCAAACTCATATATACCATTATTAATTGGCTATCTAGTGAAAAACCGTACACTCGGGTTAACTGCGGGTCGTGTAATATATTTAATATTATTTTCATTACGATTACAATATGTATTACGTTGTTATTGGGGAATATTCATTACTCACTTACTAAAAAATGAGTATTTTAGCAGGCCGCAAATCATTTTGCAAACGAATCTTAATCTATCATGAATAATCGAAACAAAAGCAATGTATTACATTTTGTCACAGGCGTTTTTTGCTAGAACGAACATTTTTGATGCCGCTACGCAATTCGTGCTGGGGGTTGACCTAAAGGAACCCAATATTTACTGGACGGTGCGACCATGGCGGATCCGCCGAAATCCCTAGTTTAGCGCGAAAAACATGCCTCTATAATATTTCATATTGATATAGAAAATAATCATTGTATTTATGAAATACAATACATATATCAGATAGTGAAAAAATTTTACCTGGAAGTCTGGTGGACCACCTTCATCTCGAATCAATAGTAGCCGACTGGAACCATCAATTGATATTTCCTTCTTAAACCGTCCACCTGAAACCGAATTTAACGCAAGAGCAGTGTAATTGCATGAGTTTTGATTAAAACCGGAACGGTAAGTAATTCCAATTCCCTGTCTAGGTTATTACTAGCAGCATTAGATTGAAACTCGATTTAAAGCAATATATATAATGAGGAGATACAGCTCTAACCTGATCCCTGGTATAATGTGGCCTGTACTACGTTACATGCATCAAAGACACAGTGATACATATATATATTAAACCAAAACTGTACACAATTAAATGAAAGACTGCAAAATTTTCAAACAATGTTGTCCAGAAAAACGTTTATCAAAAGGTACTTACAAGTCGTTCTAATATAGCTAATTAGCCTTTCTTAGATTACAAATATAGCTTACCCACAACTATAAATATAGCTTATCCACAACTATATATAGCTGACTTATCCCAATGACACCTTACTAATTGCATAGTTAACGTGTGCCTGCGTATGTATGTGTTCAAAACATTTGTTCCGTATCCACATCCCCGCATATTTTATATCCACATTTTTAACTTAGTCAGCTGACAGAAATAGCATGCGTTATACTAGAAAACGCAAGACAACTCTCGCTAATTTGAATGTTTTCGGGTATCAACAGCCTTACCCTACGCGCAAAACGTAGTCCATAAGGTATTAAGTAAAAATTGTTAACATACTCTACACGTTGGAGGATCAACGTAAAATTCTATACATACCTTCGGGCGATTCTTCTTGCATATAAGTACCAGTAAGGTATCGATGAACCAACGCCGATTTACCACTAGCTATACTCCCCAAAACACCCTAAAGCAAATATCGTTCAAACATAAACCAGTGTCTCTAAATTGTAAGATTTTTTCAGAACAGCCGTTTTCCAGCTACACCAAAGTTAACAAATAACTAAAAACTGAAATTTTCACAAATGAATTTCTTGTTTGTTCTGGCTTTCCTCAAGTGCCTCCAAAGTACCTCGGGGAACAAACTTGGGCCCCAGCTCGAACTAGTGGGCAGTTATGGCGACAAATTCGGTTTACCGCAAGGTTGAACTGGGAGGCCCCCCAGAAGAACTGAGCTGATAAACGCGAAAATAGCATAAAGAGGTAATTTACAGTAAATATGCAATAATAATGGAGATTATATATAGAAACTTACCAGCGGACGGCAATTTTAGTGTTTTAGTTCCACATGGCAAAAATGTAGGGTTTTTAGTCCCATAAGGAAAATCTGGCGTATTTTTTGCCTCAAAAAAGAAAATTTGTTTATATTTAGTCGTCCAGAAAAACACATGAGCCAGCTTGATGGCTGAACTGGGGACGCCACAAAATACCTGTGGCACCTGGGGATGCCGAAATACCTGGAGGTCCACTGCCCCTATCCCTGGAAAAGCCAGTTTATTGGCGATAACAGGGTTATTTAAAAAGTTAACCACATTGGCTTCATTGTCTTATTTCTATATTTAGTCTATTACTACACATGTTAGACGTGCAAGAAACTAAAAATTCAAAATTTCTGCTACAAAATTATCTGCATTTTCTAATTACTATGTTTCCATTCAACACTCGAAGTATTATTACAATGACACATACTTTTCATATCAATGAATTAAAAAATTTTCTCTTGTTCTTGAATACAACAAACGAGTATCTGTGTGCCCAATGAAAAACGGACATAAAAGAAACTGAACATGTTATAAAATTAATGTTACCAATGAAAACCATGTTTAATTATGAATAAAACTACAAAACGACTATACATCGTCATTATCACGCAATATATAACCCAACAAGGCAATTAGACCTCAAAATTTACCCCGGCGCTTGTATTAGAAAAAAAACTAAATATATGATATTGTTGCAAATATTTTTATCTCGAGCAATACACGTTTACTATTACAGTTACATCCGCATAAGGGCATAGACAAATTAATGCGGGATACACAGATCCAGAGACCCCTAAAAAGATATGTATGCTACTCTGAGAGAACAAAAGTCTCCAAAAGAATATTTACCAGTCTAAGTTCCGGAACATTTCTGCTCAGTGTCCATTCTTGGCTATTGACAAACGAATCTGAAAATTATTAAGACCCTGAGAAAATATACATCCCTGATGCAAAATATGTCACACGTTACAATCGCAAAACCGAATACCGTTATACAAAAAATAACTACATCTATAAATGCTACAGCGTATATACCAATATTAAACTTTTTGGGTATTGAATATCTGCAGTCCGACCTATCCATCTAACTCGTGGGCGAGTAAATCACTTTCAGAGGGGCAAGAATAGGTAAAACGCGCCATCATATTACACCTAACAAACTATACGCAATTTGCTAAAACAAATATCTTTTATATTGCTGTAAATATATATGTCGACAAATTCGACACCACCACTAATAAAAATATTGTCACAATTTAATATCACCACGACATGCAAAATAATGTTCCTTTGCGCAATGTTTTATAAAAACGCGCACCACAATTTAAACGTGCATATATATGTGCCGCGTTTGGTCGAAACGCGGTAAAGAAATAAACACCTAACCACTTCAACGAAAAAGTCCAACTAAACGCTGAAAGTGTAAATGTAAGGCTAAATTTTAGCCTCAATCATCTATATTGATATAAAACAAATATCTTTTTCATATTCTATTCGCTATTTTGTGTGGGCGCGTATGTAATTCAAGTGTAAATAACTGATACAAATTCGCAAGCTTTTCTGCGAAAAAGCTCAGTACTTCACAGAAAATGCATAAGCACACTTAAAAATAAGCAAAATTCGCACAGGTCATAATTTGGCAAAAACTCTAAAAAGCCTGAATATCACGTAATGCATTTTAACGTATATCTATAATTTCTAAGAGATGCAAAATTTTAGATTGTTTGTTTCCATCGAAAAAACCAAACAGTTTTAGCCATTCGTAAATTACCGGTAGTCGTGTCTGATTTTTTAGGTGAGAAATCGACAAATAATCGAAGAATACACGATAGATATCAGTAATGCGACAATGTTCCTGCCTTTTTACTAATCACCAGATAGCCAATGATATAACATCAAGATCAATCAATGAATCATGATTAACATATGAACATCACGTAATCATCCCGGATATTCTGCAAGGTAAGTGATTGACAGTATTGTCATAAAGCATTCTATTAGAATCTTCAGAAACATAAACCTGCCGCTGGTCGACCGACCACATGGAGTTCAAAGTCGCAAGAGTAATATATTTTTATAAATGCTTTGATCTAAAATTACCTGTTTACAAAATATACAGAATACCTGCGCTCGCACATGGCTAACGTACCACCAGTCATAAAAGTCTGCCTCACAGTAGTAAAATTGTATGACACTTTGACTGCAGTTTCGCTTGTTATCCTCACCACAGAAGTTGGTCCATAGGGGGCCCTAAGACACTGACAGACGGTAAAAAAATCCAATGGCCCGTATATACAAATTTAACAATCATGACATATTGACACAGAATCCGTTGTAAGTAAATATTACATACCTTCAACCGCAACAACATGGTGGCGTATTTGCTGTGCTACCAGAGGATCCTGTATGAGATCTATCAGGTCGTACAGAGTATATATCGACGGGTGTACTGATTCGAAACGCTGAATCTCCGATTGAATTTGTTCTCTGACTAGCGTCGGGTCCATGAAGAGCGATCCACAATCGAGTAATTGGAGCACTGGTTTTTCAAAACTTAACCACTATTATGTG